>LGRX02026542.1:0-46165 GCA_001247695.2 Cymbomonas tetramitiformis | reverse complement strand
TTACACACCGAATGTACCAATTCCCCAAGAATGCCCATGGCCGTTCTTTATAAGGGGCAAACTCGGAGACACAATCCAACAGAGATTGGCCGCTGAGGAGGGCGTGTGAGGCTCGTCTGGAGCAGGTGTGCACTGAGGTGAGCTGTAACAGTGGCGAGGGTGGCGTGTGCAAACCAGGAGTTGTTTGAGAAGAGCCTTGCAGAGGGCCTGGCTGTTGAGGCTGAGCAGGTGCGCAACCCTCGACGCGTGACGCCCGATGCTCCATGTTACACCAGGGGCGCGTGTAGGCCACCTCTGTACAGGGCCCCCCATTGCTCCCTCAGCCTGCCATAAAACCCCCCCTGAATGTCGCAGTCATCACACCCTGATAGTCCATCATCTTGGGTAGATTCTTGTGCGTTGTGAGAGGGCCTCTGCCGCTTCACCCTGCGGCGCTGCCTGCCGGCATACCTGATGCATGCGCAACCTCCCTGGCTCTCCGTGCCTCGTCTTTGGTGTGTCATGCACTGCCCTATCCAAGCGGGACTCCCGCATGAGTCAAGTCCACTTCTAGGATATGACTCTGCCGCCGCTATATTTGTATAGCTATAGGTTCTTGTAGCTATAAAGCTCGTATCAATGAACTCATTTCCATCCTCTGTAACAATGGGTGCGGTTTACAGCACTGTGCCCCTTCCTCGATCACCAGCATAGCACACTTGGCATACTTTATTCCATTCATGGCATGATCCTGGTGGTCCATTCCAACATATGGCTCCACTTGGATGGATCCCCACTCAGAGACATGGAGAGTTGTGTTACCTGTGTGTGCCGGCGCTTGTGAGGGAGAGCGTCTGAGTTGCGCTAGTGCTGTCGGGCTTGCAGGTGCTGGTCAACACGGTACTGGAGGGAAGTGTGGTGGTGGAATGCGAGGTGCAGCCGCCAGCGGACGACACGTTGCTCTCGCTGACAGATGCAGAGGCCATGGTGGATGACCTGCAGAGCACTCGCGTCACCCTGGACCCTGCGCTCGGCAACTATACCCTCCTCACCTACCGCCTGCCTAAAGAGGTGACTGCTCGCATGCTGTCAGCAGCCTCCTGTTGTGGACTCCGACTTGTTGTGTCGTAGGTGTGCTGTGTCCATTTATGCGTAAAGGTACACATCAAGCACGCCTGTAGCTGATGCCAGCTTTTGATTCCACATGTCTGCAACGCAATCCGCTGTGCCGCGGGTAAAAACATTTATTCCGCGAGAATCCGATTATTTTTTGAAACAGGGAACCCTCCCAAAGTGAGTGAGCGCCAAGTGTTGTCCTGCCCCGGGAATGAGTGAATCTCATGAACACACCGAGCATCAGGCAGTGGAGAGACGATGGGGATGCTGCGGTGTTGCTGTGGTGGCAGGGTGACGATGGTGACGACCTGAGTACCATGGAATTGCTCATCATCATGTTTGCAGCAGCACTTGGCCTTGGATGCTTTGTGGGCGGCGGACTTGCTATTCGACGCGCGCGGCGAATGCAACGGGTGTCAGCGGCTGTTAGAGAACGGCAATTGGCACGTATCAGCGAGCCAACCCATGATGTGACTCTGCATCTTCGGGTCGGGGAGGAAGTGGAGGAGGAGGAACTTTTGATGTTCACTCAGGGCCAACTAGAGGACGAGGAGATGCTCAAACTGAAGTATGCCGAGGAGCTTGATGGCAAAGGCCCAGTGGGACCGCTTCCATTGCCAGAACCAGTCAAGAATGATGCAGCTCGAGTTCCAGGGGAGAGGCCCAAGCGGACCCGGAATGTCGGGGTACAAGGCCCCTTGTCCACAGATATGTGGGCCGGCGAAGAGGTGCCATAGTAAAGATTTGACCTTATGGCCATCCAGGACATGATAGCGCGGTGCTAGCATACCTAATTCCGACAACCTCCGTGAATGCTTGCAAAGCGCCATTGTAGGTTTGTTGTCTTGGATGCTAACATGCTGACTTGTCTCAAGAATTTTAATTAGTTGTGATGAAGGACGACATTGTCTTCACATCGTGTTGGGCCATGCAAAGTATATGCACGTTTTGCAAGTCCAGATGAGTGCAACCAATAATATGATACACATTGCTCATCTCAGTGCTCCTAGCCGACGCACCAAAGGTGCCAATAGGATTGTGCATCATCATATATGTTGATCAATCTGATTTGGATCAATGCCTTCCAAGGTTGTCCTGATCAATGAATTATGATGAATAAGTGATGGCAAAGGGGATATGCGGTCTGTGCAAATGGGCGGAATTGACCAGTATAGTACCATTGGTCCATGTATTCTTGCATACCATCTTGGCATACCTGTTGTCGGTCATACAGTATTTCACGCCCTCTCATCGGTTATTACCCACAATTGTGCAATTGATTCGTTTTCATGGGACGGTGGCATAATTTATTCACATGCAAGCATGGCTATGTGGGGGGGCACCTCGTCACGGCCCTGCAAATGCTTCTCGCTTCCACTGGAATCATAGTGGGCTTGTCAGGCTAGCTTTTGCCTGCAGCCCTCACACCTTTCCACGCGCGCGCGAATGTGTGTGTGTGGTTGTGGGCACGCTGCCCAGGTGTTTGCCCGGGCATGAAGTAGATTCATTTGCACATAGCTTAGGACTCCGTCAGGCTTGACCTAATTTTTAACCTAGGTTAACAATTAGGTCGGGCTTCTGGCTGGTCTGGCTGATGTCATCATCGCACTGCGTCATAGGTATAAGTCCACCCTGGAATTATACCTGTGATGTGTCATGCATGGCATGTTAGGTTGGTGGATGACGTGGCTATGATGCCATTTTCATGTCGGTGGCTCGACATGTCCCACAACAAGTTTTCGGTATTTTTTTTGACATCCGCGCGCGGTGGGTTTGGGAGTTTTGATGATTGTTAAGTGGTGTAAATTGGGTGAGGTGTGAGTTTTATGCATAAAACGTGATATGCAAAGTATCATGTCGAAAAAGTGAAAATTGAAAAAGTTATGGATTATTTTCGTTTTCAGATTTGATAACTTTTTTGATGCTGACTTTTTCGCAGGCTGAAAACCTAGGCCAGAGGTCTTTGTGGATGATGAAGAATGACGACTTTTGGGTGTGGATGATGGTGATGATCTTAAAGGTGACATAGGATGACGCCATGCATGACTCGTCGTCAAACGAAAGTGGGACCAGAAAGATAGCGTTTCTGACAATAACGAATGTGCCACCTCGCAAGATGTTTAGTTTTTGTTAGCCAATGAAAACCGTGGGCCATCGATCAATCGATACGATGATTTGCGATCTAGAATTTGATTGGTTGGGCGGTGAAACGATTCCGCTAGCGTTCGATTTTCATACATATTGTACACCAGAATTTGAAGCTCATTAGTTTTGTATTACGGCGGCCAGCAGGATATGCCTGGACGAGTTGAGGGAATACCATGTTTGCCGATCGCTGAAGTTTCCTCACCAGTGTGCGCACAGGTCCCTCTTCACTGCTAGCTTCGCATAACGAGTTGGTTGCGAATCTTGCGTGCTTTGGTATGCGCCGGCTGCTGGGATCTTTTGGTGCAGGTGGTTATGCGCCGGCTGCTGGGTTCTTTTGGTGGAGGTGCAGGGCGCGCTGATTCGCGAACTACGTTGTCAGCTTCTTGGTTATGTTTTTAATTCCTGTTGCTCTCGTTTCCCACAAGATTCATTACGTCCCACATGTTTATGGTGCCCGATCTCAGGATCTTGTGCTACGAACGTCGTGGTAATTCTCCTGCGTCGTTTATCTTGATCTGGGCAGCAGCGCGGTCCATCTTGAAATGGGAAGCGCCGTTTATCTTGAACCGGGTAGCAGCGCGTCTGGGGCTTGCCCTGGCGGGATCTTCCTCGGTCTTAGTTGGCCATGCTACTTTCAGTTTAGGATTTAACTTAGGCTTTTCGCCATGCTCCTTCTCTTCTCAACTTATGTAAACAGTCAGCGATGCTGCTTCTTTTCCACCGGCTGACAGTTTCAGTAAATGTTCGCAGGTACTACGGAATCTTCTGCTCGCCAAGAAAAATAATATTTAGCACTCGCAGTTTGCGTGGTCTGCGTGGCACGAGAATTCGTGATGTCCTTCGGGGCACGTTCATTTTGCTTGTTGAGATGCGATAGGGATTTGCTCTTTTAGAACCCGTTTAGTATCAGGTTATAGAATAGAATAGTTTGATAAGCGGTATTGGAACTATAAATGTGCTGCTGCAAATTTGTATTATTATCATGATTTTGCCCTGCATGATTTCTGTTGTGTGAATAGCTGATATTGTCGTCCGAGCAAGAGGAACCCTGCCGTCACGTATATGAGCGTTTTATATACCGGTTTGAATCTGATGAACGGAATTGTGACTCTTTCGAACAGAGTGAAATAAATGTCAGCGAATATTATCACGCGAATAACGCGGAATTATTCTAAAAAGTGAGGAGAGGTCATGCCAAAATAATCAAGCCAAAGGTCCCGTATCTATCAAATGTTATCAAGTTATCAAGTTATTTGAATAGTTTGCTATATGTACATCAATATATATATATATATCATACATAGATATGTACCTTAATGGCTCGATATATACCTTAAATATAAATCGAAAAATCTAGATCGGTATAACCTGTCGGTGCCTCAATAATGAGGTATGAATTTATCATTGGCATGTAAGCGTGGTGTCGTCCGATCAGTCGCAACATCGAGTATCGGAATCGTCCATCGCTTGGTGATGTATTAAATATGGCGACGTGTTTAGGGTATCGGCTATCTATGCGGTATGTAACACTGCAGATATTGTCGTGACTTGGATGCGGAGGTGATGACGTGGTGACGACACGTCATTTGGGCGATAACATGCGCGTGATGCCATTTTCATCGCACCGAAGGTGCATCTATTCCTCTCGTCCGAAAATGGAAGAAAAAGCACACAAATCTCCACATCTTATAAATCATATAGCACATTACATGTATGTTCCATATTTAAGACAATCTGTTTTCAAACAAGTCGTCCGATCAAACCAATTCGATCATTTAACTACATTTTCGATCGAACAGTTTCAATGCAACGGATACTTGACGAATGCCGCCACGTCATCCTTTCCTCACACTTTTAGTCGCTGTCGACATCGCGCTCGCGTCGTCGCAACCCAGACACGAGACAGATCGCAGATCGAGATGCCCACATCGCAATAAAATGGTAAAGCGAGCGCGAGCGGAGGGGGAGCGGAGCCCCCGCGACGCGAAGCGGGAGCGACGAGTGGGCTTCGCTGTTCCAATTCCAATGTCTATGTGTTAAATATGGAACACGGATTTAGTGTGTTAAATATGATACGCGAATCTTATAAATTAAATATGTGACCCAGCCCTAATGTGTTAAACATCAAGGTAAGGTTTGCGCGGAGTCCAAAAATGCAAAAACTTTTCAAAATCTAGATTTGGAGATACGAGCGATTTAAGTTTGCGCTTAAGTATGGTTAAGTATGGTGGGTGACCGAGCGGTATCCACCATAACTTTTCATTAACGTGGTCAATTTATTACCTGAAGTGCGCAATATGTACAGGGTGCTCTGGGCAACCCATTTATCAAATAAAAGATTTTTGAAAAGTTTTTGCATTTTTGGACTCCGCGCAAACCTTACCTTGACATGGAACGCGTCGGCTTGCTATGTTAGATATGAGCGACACAAACGTTGTATGTTCAATGTGAAACAAATGTGATATGTTAAATATGGGACACGCACATCATCTGTTAGATCCGAAACATCGACTCGAATGTGTTAAATAAGGAACGCCAATCTGAAACACACCGATGTGAGGCGAGGCTGAGTTTGTTACTGCGCGGTGTGCGGGCCTAACTATGTGTATAAAGCGCCTTCGGTGCGTCGGCTGGGAGCGCATGCATGCAGGCAGCGTTTATGATTTAATTACAGTGACTCGATGACGAGGTTGCGAGTTCATCATTGACATGCTAACGTGGCGTCGTCCGATTTGCGAAATTTGTAAACTGATACCTGCTATTTCGATTTCGAAATCGATCGCGGGGAGTGAATGATCGGACGGCGTGTTTGGTTGAGCTTGAGTTGAGTTCGATTCCGTTTCGTGTCGTTTTCTGTCGCCAGGCATGCTTCCAACTGAGGGGGAGGGAATTCCGACTTTCGAAATCGTTTGTGATCTCTTGATCGTCAGAAAATCCTATCGTTTTTGTATATTCCGAGCTCTAATCAGACGCATAGAACATCGTGTCAATTGGTGTGTGTCTGATACATGGAATTGTGAGGCGCTTACAGCCTAATAACGTGATAGCTCCCAGTCCTACGTGAACACGCCAATACGTTTCTGGATGTATATTACAATAAAGTGTGCTGAATAAGAGTGAATGGTGAGGTCGGACGCATTCATTGTACAAGATGCAGAAATAAAGCATACGCTGATGTGGTGACAACGACACGAAGTCGTCTGTTATGTCAAGGCTTTAAAGTTCTGCTACGCTTCAGCATCGTCGTAGACCGAACATACTTTGATTCGTGACCTAACTCGCCGCGCTGTCACTCGACCTAACTCGCCGCGCTGTCACTCATCGTCGCGCACATAGCTACTCTGACTGAGAGGCGAGCTCGTTCGTTGACGAAATGGCAACTGCAGCGGCATCTGCTACAGGTAGTGGTGGCCATGATAAAATGGCAGCAATGCATGAACTCCTTCGGGATATAACGATAGCTGAATTGATTGAAACCGTCCGCCATGGACGACGACGAGCATCAAAAATCCTTATGCTTGAACATGATCAGACAATCGGCGAAGCCTTAGAGCGTCTCGCAAAGTTCCGTGTGTTATCAGCGCCTCTCATTATCAGCCCAGACTTGGAGCAGCTGTATGAAAGCGATGAAATGGATCCAGGTGCAACAACTCATTATACCGTGCTAGGGTTTGTGGATGTGAGAACCATCCTTGCCACTCTCTTGCAAGTACTGTCCAAAAAGCACGCGAGCCTCGTTCGCAATCTTCCGCTAACAGCTATTCGCGAGCAGAGAAACGAAGATATACTCACCATGAACAGAATAGCTGAAGAGTTTTTCCACCGGAGACTGGTCAGCTTACAAAAGTCAGGAGACAGTGATATATACTATCGTGGTTATATGAACGCCAGCGTGATGGAAATCATTGAAAATGGTTTTCAAGTGAAGTCCGAGAACAAGGAACATGCAAATCATAGAATTGGACTCTTCGATGAGCATGGTGAGATAATTGACGTGCTTTCGTCATTGTTAGTTACATTCATAAGCATGCAGGGTGCCAGGGGCCTCTGGCACACAAAACGGTGCAAAAACTAGGTCTCTCGAATATCCCAGTAATGATCACATCCCACCGTACAACTGCTGTGCCAGGGGGCACGATAGACTGCCAATTACCCCTACGGAAGGGGGATCCGATTCAGATTACCGGCATATTGGGATAAATAATGATAGGGAATCTGAGATCGTGGATGAAGAATGCAAAATCAGTAAATGTTATCTCTCTGGCAGAATCGTGAACGATAGTAATATTATTAGGAACGATTATGACAGAATCAACGGTGTCAGTACAATACCGTGGCAGATGACGATAAAGATGACATTTATGGCGGCGCAGGTTGGGGAAAAACAGGGATTTCTGTGACGAGAGAAACTAGCCGAACAGTCTGTGCTATATAGTGATGAAACGCGATTCCCTTGGGAGCTTATTTACAGAATAAAAACATTTTCGTAACACGGGCTGTATTGAATAATCACCGGTTGTGATATATATATATATATCGATTCGTATCCGATTACTCTGAAACTTCGTATATGCATTAGTATGCCCGTGACAAATTGGTATCAGTTGTGGCGAGTGCTGCCGTGATCAATTCTGGACGCGCGGGATAACGGCACTCACTTTCTTTAGAAGAAAGAAGAGAATGTAGTGAAATGTGTGGTCCGCGATTGTGCGGTCCCGAAAACTATTGCACCGAAGATCCAATGCAAGACGTGCCAGGGCTACTTTCATTTTGCGTGTTCTAACGATCAGGAGGTTGGAGTAGAATGCAAGCAGTGTGGTCCTCGGCCTGGGAAGTGCGTTTATTGCAGAAAAGCGCGACCATTATGACTTGTAGTGTTTGTAAAGGTGGTTTCCATCCTTCATGTCAGCAAAAATTCGGGACGGCCGATTGTGGTATGCTCACAATGCAAAAGAACTGTGGGCGCAAGGAGTGCGAGCAGCAATCAGAGTGTACTGCTGCTGAAGTGGAGGGAGATGCCACCGAGGCCACCGTTGAAACGCTGGCCTCAATTCACGCTCCCCGCGCGTTGCGGGGCTTGGCCAAGGAAGCGCAGAGTTCTCGAAGAAAGTCCTTCGACTGGCCTACTTGCGCGCCGAAGACCGGCGACGCTGGTGAGCACATTTTTCAAAGTGGTCCAATAATTGACCGTGTAATGAGTTTTTAGTTCTATTTATGTTTCTCGTCCTACTTGTGTAAACGCGCATGGTTTTGGTGTTGTATGAATTAGGTGGGCTCGCCACAGGATCGCAACTGCCTCCTCCGCCCTCACCCCCAGTCCCCCACCGCCAGCAGCTGACGAGTGCTGCTATATCTGCGAGAAGGATGATGGACGTGGAGTGCACAGGTGCTCGCACTGCGGTGCGTAGTACCACAACATGTGCCTTTTGAGCAAGGGCATAGAAGAAGTGAGCTGCTGTGGTAGGCCGGAGTGCATGGCGAAACGCACGGCCTACCCAACCTCGCAAGCGGAGGAAGACGCTCTGGCAAAAAGGGTGCTATGCTGCTGGAAGGCGCCTTCCAGCAGAGTTTGCCGTTGCTTGCGGTGCCGTCGGCGTCGGCTCCCCCGCCCCTTGTTGAAGCGGCCACACCCGAGGGCGTTCAGGGGGGTGCAGAGGAGCCGTCGGGAGGGGCGGAGCAACCCGCGGATGCTCCCGCCCCCACCAGCACGGAGGTGCCCGCACCCGACACCGCAGGGCTGGTAGTGAACGCGCCGTCGGGAGGGACGGAGCAACCCGCGGATGCTCCCCCCCACGAGCACGGAGGTGCCCGCACCCGAGACCGCGGGGGTGGTACTGGACGCGCCGTCGGGAGGGACGGAGCAACCCGCGGACACTCGGGCACCACCTGCCTTGCCCTCGGTTGCGGAGCCGTCGGCATCGGCGGCCCCGCCCCTTGTTGAAGCGGGAGCGGCGGAGCAACCCACGAACACTCCCGCACAGGCATTGCCCGTGCGTGACCGTCAGCGGAAGGCCAGTCTGTGGAAGAACCTGGATCTGCCGCAACGTGTTCACGAGTACAACAAGTACATCAACTTTAGGCCGCGGTATGTGTATGGCGACGGCTTTGGTGATAAGGAGAGATACGCCGAGAAATCGAACGGGAAATTCTCGTACGGCGGAGTGGTGTTTCACCAGGGTCACTCGGGGGGTATGTGGTAGGCTCAATCCTGCACATAAAGAATAAAGGGTGGTTTGTCCATTGCGGGGGGCCAATCGATGGGCCGAACGCCGACCCGGAGATGTTTCACACCTTCCGCATGAACAAGCTGAACGTGGGCGTAACGGACAAAGCCCGAGGGGAGGCTTACTTCCGTGACAACGAGCAGATCGACAAAGTGTTCCAGGTCCTCCGGAAGTTCGTGCCTCAACAGATTGCCGTGGAAAAAACGAAGGGCTTCCAGGAGGGCGTGTCGGTGACGGCCCCGTTGAGGCAGGTGAATACTGCGGACCGGGTGGAGTTAGGACCCAGCGTTACCCGTGACGACTACCTCTTCGTGGACAAGGACGCGGCATCGGTTGCCCCTAGCCGTGGGGGCGCGGGTTCCGAGGGGGATACGGTCACGGAGGATGCACCGCATGAGACAATTGCGTCTAAAGGGGCCTCAGGAAGGAAGCGCATGAGGTCGGATTTGTGGCTACTATCCGACAGTCCTTCCCCAAGGACTAAATTGAAAACTAGTCCTTGGGGAAGGACTAGCGCCGTCGATTTTTTGGGGACGACCTAGCCAATGCCAGTGACCCTATGGCTCGGTTTGTGTCATCAATGTGACCTAAACTAAGTCCCTTAATGCCCCATTGGCCACGGGATGGCGCATGTTGTTGTCGGTGGACGCCCATGTGGCATGCACCCTACTATTTCCATGAAATCCATTCAAATCGCCAAGCTGATTTCAGTACCTGATTTTCATGATTTTTTTGGGAGAGCTCTAGGTCCCAGATAGGTGCCGCAAGTGGTAATATTGCACAAGTATAGCCTATCCAATGATAGGTGGGCATGGCGGTGAGTTGGGGTTATGCCATTGGTCGCTATAATATGGCTACTGCTTGGTGGTACTTGTCATATTTATATCAGCTGGAACTGCTTAAGTATGGGGCCACATTGCCCAAATTGCAGCTTTGCATGGCCCATATCATGTGGTCTATGGGACATATTACAAATAGTGAGCATAGTGATGCATAAATATGACTTCAAACTATACCTCGGTATTTTTGGGGGAATTTTCCAACCATTAGGGTGCGTGTTATTGAATATTTTGCTCGAATTTTGGGTCGAAAAATGTCATAATTCAGCATTTTCGTCTTAGTGGTGGTGTTTACCATGCGCTGAGAGCATAATATATCGTCATTATACGCCATTTACGGTTATGCACCTTTACATTGGGTCATAAATCTGATGTGTGAGTGGTGGTACATCACCCCCTATCCATCTAAGGGGCCATTAGGGGCCATGCCGCCACTAGTCCTTCCCCAAGGACTAGCCAAATGAATTAAATTTAGAGCATGGCATAGCCCTAAACCGCGGCTAGATTACGGGTACCCAAACTTTGAAATTCAACTTCCCACAAAGATAGGCACGTAGGTTGTGTCCCAAAGGATTTTTTGAAGCATGGTGTTGGGTCTAAGGACCATTAATCCGGCCGTAATGTGCATTTCCGCCTAGTCCTTGGGGAAGGACTAGTGGCCCGGATAGTAGCCATTTGGCTGACGGCTACACCTTGCAGAAGCGGGTTGCCGCGCCTGCGCACCTGGCCGTTCCACACCGAAGGGGGAGCCAAGCACCGAGCGACGTGTCGGGTAGGGCACTTGATGCTGGCACGGGGAAAGGCACGGAACACACTATTCGATGAAAATGATATTCTCATGTGAAAATGATATTGCCTTATTTACCTCATGATAGGCTTAAAAAGCCGCATTTTAACAGTCAAGAACATGCAAGTGCAGGTTGTGCATTAGATTTAATGGTTTTTATGGTACAAAATTGAGGTCAAATGCACTTTTCGAAATCTAGGAGGAGTGAAAACACACAGAACTTTTGACTCAGAATCTATATACACGTTATACACATATTATTTACATGTTTTTTTTTCGTCTTGCTTTACGCGTCCACTTCAGGTGCTACCGCTACCGCTACGCAATTATCAAAAGCTTCGTCTTCATCGGAATCATCCGATTCATTCAAGTCACCTAGGTCCTTGCGCGTGCGTTTGGATTGTTGTGCAAGCAAAGCGACGACTATCTGCGCGTATTGCTCGTTCGGTATACTCCGTTCGGGGTCATTCGCATCCACATTCCATGCGAGCACTATTTCATTCTTATCGAAAGTCTCGGTAGACGGTCGGTGCCCCGGTGGCGCTGCGAAAGCTCCTGGGTGACTCGCAAGCTGCTTGCCGAGGTGCTTCTTCTTGGTGTCGGTGTGCTTTTTTGGGTTGGAAATAGCGATATAGCAGCTGTTGAGTTGACGGATAGCGCGCCTCCACCTTCACCAAGTACAACGGATCCGACCATTCGCTTCGCTTCAGTTGTACGCGGAACGCGAACTTGTCGTTTTCAGATTCCACCGCGCGAGCCACTGCAAAGCTGCCAACTGTCATCTGGCCGTAGGTGACCTCCCACTGGGCGTTGTCCACGTACTGCTCTGCTCGCTTTTGGGCTCGACCTTGGTGTTTCCGTTTACCGTTGTACACTTCTATCGGCGCTCGATCAATTCGGCGTTGGATGCGCACCGGTATAGCGGGGACGGCGGCAGCCTCGGCAGCTTCTATCGCCAACGCGGGCGCCTCTATCAGTCGAACCAAGGTGGTATTGCGCTCGATGGCGATTTTCTCGGGATGCTGGAAGGGTATCGCGGGCGCTTGACATTCTCCACCAGCAGTTAGGTGGCGCTGTTTCTCGATGACATCCTCGCGCCAAAACTTTTCGTGCACCTCCGTCAGCTTTGTGCCCAAAATGTCCTTCAACGCCTGTAAGGTATGCTCAAGCTTTTCGATGCCTTCTTCGGTAAAAGGAATCGGCTTGATGTATCCAGGCCCCGCGACAGGGGGTGTAGAAGCAAGCTTTGGCAATGGAGTCTCGGGTAACCATTTGGGTGAAATGGAATACTGTTTGTACTGCATGCCCACTTCGCCGTGCTCGTTCTTCTTGAACTTGAAAGCCTGCTGTGCCAAAATATTGTGGCAATCGAAGACGTGACCATCAAACCAAGAGCTGAAGTCGAAGATCTTCTCGGTGTGCTCGCACGTTACACCATCCGTAAAGCATTCTTGTGCGACCTCTATCATCTCGTCGAGCGTCCAAGCTTGCTTGCGTCGTAGACGCACGGAGAAGCGTGAAAACATCTGGTCAATGTTCTCGTGCGTATGTCCCACCAACAGAAAGTTGAGTTTCACCTTGCGAAAGACGTCCGTGTGCACCAGCCAAGCTGCGTATGCCAACATCAACTTGCTCTTGTTGGTGCTCACATTATCAAGCTGTACATACAATACTTCCGGCATCGGGTATGAATTTTCCCCGTCCCCGTTGCGTCGATGCTCTTGAATGCGGAGGATATCCCGGTGCAAAACGTTGACAAGGAAGTTCGCATCGTCCTTGAAGTTGGCGTAGTTGAAATCCATAAAGCGGCCCACGTTCTCGATCATGCTCCCCATGTTGTGCACGTCAAGGAAGTCCTTAGAGTCCAGATGTTTAGGGATACGTCGAAAGTGTGGCAGTCGGGTGGTCCACTGCGTCATGCCATCGATGATCACCGAGGCATACTTATGCCAAGTTTTGTTCATGGTAATGCTCTTGGTCATATTCGCTTTACGACCATGTTTGTAGAACTTCTGGAGCTCCGCTCGTGCGATTGCATGATGTTTGTTGAGAGGCCCGTTGTATTGCGCTGTGCAAGATACACAAATTTGGGTCAGTGAACAAATTACATAAGCATATAAACACATCACAAAGCTATTCATGAATATTCACCTTTTTGAGATTTGATTAAGCCTTCCTTCAATAACTTGAAGGACGCGCAAACATCGCACTGAGAAAATCGGTTCGTCGATGGAATCTTGAGCCACTTCCTGCAATCTTCGTCAAATATTTTGTAGAAGTAACTGAGAGAACATTTTTTCCTCTCCTCATTCTCTTGCAAGCCCTCGTTGTACTCGTCCCACAGCTCTTCGATGGTCAATCCATCCGAAAGATGAATCGGTTCTTTGTCAGGTTGGTGTTGTCCGTATTCGTCGGCGTATTTCTTGAGCCAGGCGACGACCGACTCGCGTTTCAGAGAAATCTTGCGGTTGTCCTCCTCGTACGTCAATCCATGAACAAACGTGTGTCGGCCCTCGAGCACGCGTGTCCGACAGTCGTGAAGATACCCGTAGCTGATGCCGTAAGCCATATAGTAGAACTTAAAGCACACCTGTTACAAAACAAAAGACACCGTCAAAAATTATTAACAAATTATCCAAGGAAACGCATAAGGGTTTTTATAGGTTGGCTGGATCTAAGACGCTTAGGAGACACCCCCAACACTGCACGTCTGCAGGCGGGACGGCCGTCGCATGCTCGTCAGCACTCTCCAACCACGGCTTAAATCTGCGCAACCTAGACCCTCAGTGGGAATCGAACCCACGAGTGCGAGGTTCATAGCCTAGCGCCGTACCAACTCGACCAATGTCAAGAATGTGTACAGATCGTAAATTTAGAAATTTATCATACAATATTCCACATTCCTGTGATGAACAATATTACACAATCTATCACAAGGTCCAATAAAAATTTCGCTTTGGCCAGAGGCCGTTCATTAGCTAATGAACGGTTCCCGCAGCCAAAGTGTCTATGTGTGAGTCGCGCTTTGGCCAGAGGCCGTACATTAGCTAATGAACGATTCCCGCAGCCAAAGTGTCTATGTGTGAGTCGCGCTTTGGCCAGAGGCCGTTCATTAGCTAATGAACGGTTCCCGCAGCCAAAGTGTCTAATTGTGAGTCGCGCTTTGGCCAGAGGCCGTTCATTAGCTAATGAACGGTTCCCGCAGCCAAAGTGTCTAATTGTGAGTCGCGCTTTGGCCAGAGACCGTTCATTAGCTAATGAACGGTTCCCGTAGCCAAAGTGTCTAATTGTGAGTCGCGCTTTGGCCAGAGGCCGTTCATTAGCTAATGAACGGTTCCCGCAACCAAAGTGTCTAATTGTGAGTCGCGCTTTGGCCAGAGGCCGTTCATTAGCTAATGAACGGTTCCCGTAGCCAAAGTGTCTAATTGTGAGTCGCGCTTTGGCCAGAGGCCGTTCATTAGCTAATGAACGAGTTCAAAAAAAAACATACCTGCTTCTTGCCCAAAAAGTATTTGAAGTCGAACTTGTCCTCAGATCGAAAGCTGTTTTTTAGCAAGTCTTTGATGAAATATTCCTTTCTATCTTTTTGCGACATACTGAAAATATTTTCGCGAAAAGACTGAATATCTGCGGATGAGAAAGATAGACAGCAGTGCGACTTGCAATTGCACTTAATTGTTTCTGCCATTGATATACTGTCAGCCCGCAAACGTCGCTGCTTAATACTAATTACGCCCGTATATTGTTTCTTGCGTATGTCGGATTCGTACGGTTTGCGCACGACAATCTGCTTGTTTACTTCACCATTTAAACAAACAAGAGGGTCTTCATTCCTCAAGTCCAAACTTGTCTCTGAAAATTCTGTATCAAGTCTGCTTTTTATCTCTTGTAAGTCAATTTCGCGCAAAG
Organism: Cymbomonas tetramitiformis; assembly: GCA_001247695.2. NCBI lineage: Eukaryota > Viridiplantae > Chlorophyta > Pyramimonadophyceae > Pyramimonadales > Pyramimonadaceae > Cymbomonas > Cymbomonas tetramitiformis. Next base: position 31,163 of record LGRX02026542.1, on the reverse strand, counting down.
CGCGTGACCCGGAAACGCGTGAAGAATTAGAGCTAACTTCCGATCTACACGTCAAAGGCGCGTTCCAAAGAACCAATTGCGTATTCGCGCTTGGGGCTGTGCTTGGAATTGGCTCATGATTGAAAAAGTCAGCCCCTATTTCCATGGAATCTTCAATAACTATTCCCGGGCACGGTTTGCAGATAATCTCGCAACCTTCATCGAAAGGAATAGAAAACATATTTTCGTCAAAATTAGCCGTCATTAGCTTATGAAGCCGTTTTTACGTTCTAAAAATGATATAGACTTGCGAGTCAACCAAGAATTTCTATCTTACTGAATCGATCGATCCTCGATTTCAGCGCAAATGACACCAGGATATCTTAAAATCATATCCTTGATCTGAACAGACCGAATCAAAAAGCGACAGCGCATGTCATTTTTGATTAAAATTGACATCGATATTCGACATGTCATTTTTAGCCGCCAGAAATGACTTTTATTATTGTGCTAAAGTTACATCACTTTTTCAAAGTTCTTTCACACACACCCCTTTCACAGTTGACAGCCAATTTCTCTCATTTCGCAATGGCGACACTCGAAACATTTCAAGCACTGAGGGCTCAACATATTTTCCAGCTCTATCTTGGTAACAAGTGGAGCATTATTGTTAGAACCCTTGAAGCCGACGATCCTTCGGACAGTCTGCAATTACTGATTCACTCTGAGGACCCTTCCGAGCAAAATGAAGAAATAATTTTTAGTTTTCCTAAATTTACCTCTTCGACTGTAACCGGGGGTAGCCTCGTTCCTGAGAAACGCGTAGCGTACAGTACAGTATCATTGAGAACGAGACTCCAATTCTGTATTTCGTCGCGTACAGAAACAGAAAGCTTACTGTGATCGAATTAGACAGCGCAAACTTTGAGGAAGCCTTGAGCCTTCCAAAGCACACAAATCGGCTGTTGGCTTTTCAAAGTTTGAAAACTAGAGCAGCAGACGAAAATAAAAGCAAAGAATTCTATCTAGCGAGCTATGTAAACCAGGCGTGGAAAGCGTCGATTACAGCTCCTTTCTGGCAAAGCAGGAGACCAGCGGCAGTGATCGATGACCTCGGACTTGCTGGCGAGGTACCATTTGTAGAGGCTTCGGTACGTCCCTTTCATGCCCTGCGCCTAAACCGGGGCGGAAAGCGTTCATTAGCTAATGAACGCTTTCGGCCTCGAAACGCGCGCCCTGAGCCCTGACCGGGGCGGAAAGCGTTCATTAGCTAATGAACGCTTTCGGCCTCGAAACGCGCGCCCTGAGCCCTGACCGGGGCGGAAAGCGTTCATTAGCTAATGAACGCTTTCGGCCTCGAAACGCGCGCCCTGAGCCCTGACCGGGGCGGAAAGCGTTCATTAGCTAATGAACGCTTTCGGCCCCGAAACGCGCGCCCTGCGCCTGGACCGGGGCGGAAAGTGTTCATTAGCTAATGAACGCTTTCGGCCCCGAAACGCGCGCCCTGCGCCTGGACCGGGGCGGAAAGCGTTCATTAGCTAATGAACGCCTTCCGCCTCGAACCGCGCGCCCTGAGCCCTGACCGGGGCGGAAGGCTTTCATTAGCTAATGAACAGTTTCGTCTTGTCCCAGGCTGCCAGGAGAACGGCAGTGGAGCTTGCTGCCCAACGCGCCCTTCAAGGACCTGGTGGCTCCAGAGCTTTTACTGGAGCGGGCGCCAATGTGGATATGTCTCAAGTGGCCACCCCATCTGAGGCAAGGAAGGCAGCCGAGGTGGCTGCACATGGGTGGCACGCTAAGCTAACAGTGGAGCATGCAGCAAAGATGGATTTTGAGGAGAAAGCAAAGCTGTGCAGGCAAATCGAGATGGAGCACCGGTGGCCGAACCCGATGTCGACCGACGAGGCGGCGGAGCAAGGGAGTGTGTTTCGTCTCCCCATTGGATGCCTGTACCACGCGACGGGGTACGAGGCCTGCCGGGATCAAGAGAGGGGCTGGGTGAACGAGATCAAGAACAGCAGGAAGGAGAACCCGTGGGCCCCTTTCAATGCGGGTCTTGTTGCGATCGACGATGTCAAAACCCGTGCCGAATTCTCCATAAAAAAAGCTCTCGCGGGAAAATACAGAGGCAAGGTTTTTGGGCACCAGCACTGTTATCAAGCCACCGACGAGTGTCACGAGGAAATCCCGTTGGAGATAGCTTTCCAGTTCTTCGAGAGCAAGATCTACATCGGTCTCACGCCTGACATGATTCGGTTCTTAGGCGAGATGCAGAACCAAATCGACCAGAAGACGAAAGGCAAAGACCACACTCAGTTCATGCAAGGGCTTCGTTCGACCCTTTTCGAAAAGAATGGGGTCGTGTACAAAGTTTACCGAGATGCGTTGATCTCCGAGTTCGTCGCCGGTGTCCCCGAGGACACCGAAGAGGGTACCTCTTATCAACCTGGGTATTACGAGGTCGGAGGGCTGGTGCAAAAAATGGCGGAGTTCGAATCAGAGCATGGATTTGCAGTCCCGGATATCGAGAAATATCCCAAGGGATTCCAGTACATCGAGGATGTGGAGACGTCTGAGCGCGAGGGAGACCTTGAGACCCTCCCTGAGGCAGACGTGACGGTGAAGACGCTGGAGGATGACATCAACGCTCACCTCGATCGGGTCACAAGTTGGTACCCCGTAATGTCTCACTTGAACCAGTCGATGGAGACGCATGTGAAGGAAGTAGCGATGTCCAAGCATTCTGTGTTCGGCGGCGTGCAAATCAACCACTACTTCATGCACTGGACAATTGCCAATTTCCGGCCGCAGACGTGGGACCTCTGCGTTAAGATCATGGAGGCTTACAGAAGGTTTGACCTGAAGGGCATGAAAAACCCTTTGGCTTCGAAGACCAAAAAGCGCAAGGCCTCATCTTCGCCCGCTAAGGGACCCGCCAAGAAAGCTGGCAAAAAGGCACCTCCAACCGACAGGTAAATTACTTTTTACTTTTGCTTCAAACAGTGTTTACCCCCCCAAAGCATCCTTTTCTATATTTTAAGACATTCTAAAAATGTTTTTTTTACTTGCAGATGGAAGACGAGGTGCAACGAGGAGGCGGGGACCACGGAGCGGGCTCGTCTAAAGGGGCAGGCATTTTGGTGGAAGAAGCTCAGTTTCTCCACAATGCCAAATCCATGGGTATGACGTTCTGGATTAACTTGGGCGGCTTGGCGGGGGAGGCGGAGTTCGACAAGGTAGACACGTATCTGCGCCTGATTATTCAGAAGGAGTTGTCAGTAAAAGAGGGGGGCCTGATGATAAGCCAGTTCAAGAAGGAACGCATGGTGCAGAAGCACTTGGTGTCCGCGGCGGGATTGCAAACCTGGGACGCATTCAAGGCCGAGTTCACCCCCTACTGGAGCTCCCAAGAGAAAATCGAGTCGTTGATCGGCTGCTTACCTTCAACTCAGGGGGGAGCGCGCCGGGGGGGGTCTGGGGAAGTTCCGCACGCGATCTTGAATTACGTCGAGAACGCGCGGGCGAATCTCCAAGAAGCGCAGGCGCCACGCGCGGGGCACATCCTAGGCTTGCAACAGGTCGAGGTGAAAGTCGACATCAAACTCTATCGGGAGGCGCGGACCGAGGGGCCGGAGCTTAAGGTTCCAGGAGAGGCAGGCCTTGAGGAGGACGAGCCCACACATGAGACGAAGGTGCCGATGTTCCCTCGTTGGAAGATCGTCAAGGGCAGCATGAGCGATATGAAGGACGTCCCGAGGCTGCCCTTCACGGGGACGATCATCGACTGCAATTACGCCCTTGACAAGGAGAAGACTCCCGACGCGATGACCAAGGAGGAGGTGCAACCGTTCCTGGAGTCTTTCAACGCCAAGACCACCGCCCCGGCATGGACTATCGCTATCTTTTGCGGTTTCGTCCAACAAAGCGATTTCCTGGAGGTGATTGACAATTACTGCTCCGGCCGCGCGGAGCGGTTCTTCTGGCACAAGCAGAACGTGAACATGAACCCCAACAGGACCGTGCGCTACAATGACGTTGAATGTGGCGTCCTGGGGTACCATGTAAAGAGCGATGCCCAGGGGGAGTCTACTAAAAAGCCGGAGTGGATGTTCAACTTTGATACTGGAGAAGGTGAACGTGTGAGCCGCGCGTCACTTTTGCGCGGCTTCCCGGTTGTGCACCAGATGTTCAAACGCGACAACAAAGCCGTGAATAACCATCAGAAACCCCAAGCTCTGTTGATGGAGCTGATCCAGTGCCACATGCTCGGTGACAATCCGGGCAAGATGGATGAGAACGGCCATCCACTCAACTGGATTCTCGACGCTTGCCGCGGCGTCGGCTCGACGTCCATGGCCGCCATGAGGTGTGGTATGAACGCGATCGGCTTCGACCACGACCAGTTCATGGTCAGCTCTGCGCAGCAACGGCTGATCAATTTCGACAACGAGCCCGATCAGGACGCCGAGACGAAGCCAAAACAGAAGAGCGAACCGACGGCGAAGGGCAAGGAAGCGGCCACTGCCGAATCTGAGGAAGAAGAGAATGATGCAGATGAGGAAGATGAGAATGATGAATAAAATAGTAGGATTTGTCGACCGCCCTGACTGATAGTATCAGTCATGCCTCGACGGTATAGGGTGAAAAGTACTCTACTCGTAAACATTTGAATAAAGAATGATACATGTATGCATATTTCGGTGTTTTCATTGTACGCATACTGCACTTTTCTACCGTGTTAGAGTGGATCAACAGCTAATGTGCACCTTGATGAACTACCTTCCAGTGGGTTCTCCAGCTGGCCACCTTGTCTGAAGTGAATCCAGGGACACCCCTGGTGTACTGGCCTAGCTGAAAGGCAGGTGTGCTTGGCCTAGGAGCTAATTAGCGGCGGCATCTGCTTTTACTTACCAGCAAAGAAGCGGATCAGCAGTGAGTCACTGCTCTATGTCTGGAACTGCAACTTACGGTTTCTTGGGCAGCTCCACCCTGTCTGACGGTTAATCCAGGGACACCCCTGGTGTACTGGCCTAAGCCTGAAGTAGGGAAAGCTTGCCAGAGGACTGGCAGCGACATCAGCCCTGAAGGCGACAACTGAGTGGTCTTTTTAAGCGATATTCACTGGTGTGATACGGTTATCTGGTGGATTCAGAGTTAATTACCTGACCAGCCTGGAGTGCTGCTTACTACTGGAGTGACCTTCTAGTGCTTTATCATAATGTGTGGGAGAATTCTTCTATCTTTTCTACGGTATTGGTCAGCTGGTGAGGCCCTCATATCACCGGTCACCTTCTGAATTAGCAGTGGTGTTGCGAATCCAGGGGTGCTCAGCACACTGGCTTAGCTCCCAACTCTGCACAGCGATCTTGTTCTTGCTTACTGGACTGGGGAGTGAGCTTCCTTGCCAGCTACGGTGCCCTTGATTAGCAGTGGTGTTGTGAATCCAGGGGTGCTCAGCACACTGGCCTAGCTCACACCGCTGCGTATCAGTGCTATTCTTGGTGTCGTGGAGTGAGAATGGCGTGAGTGGAGTGAGAATGTGCTATTCTCATTGACCTTCTAGTGCTTTATCATAATGTGTTGGAGAATTCTTCTATCTTTCCTACGGTATTGGTCAGCCGGTGAGGCCCTCATATCACAGGCCACCTTCTGAATCAGCAGTGGTGCTGCGAATCCAGGGGTGCTCAGCACGCTGGCTTAGCTCCCAACTCTGCCAGCGACCTTGTACTTGCTTACTGGACTGGGGAGTGAGCTTCTACGCCAGCCATGGTGCCCTTGATTAGCAGTGGTGTTGTGAATCCAGGGGTGCTCAGCACACTGGCCTAGCTCACACCGCTGCGTATCAGTGCTATTCTTGGTGTCGTGGAGTTGCCCTCACTTTCACTGTGCTCCTGATGAACTCTGGCCCAGCCAATCCAGAAGTGCTCAGCACACTGGCCCAGCTTTAACTCTTCCTCGCACGAATATTCTGCATCTGCTGCTGATTCAGAGCGCTGAAGCACAGTGCTGGACCTTTAGGCGTTCGCTGGCCGCACGCGTTTCGTTCTTTCGCTTGTTCAGCAAGGTGAATCCAGGAGCACTTAGTGCACTGGCCTAAGCCAGTCTGAATCAAGCCTCCAGTCTACTGGTGAACGAGCTTTGCGCTGAGAGAGGGGACTCTTCCTTGGTCCCATTGGCTGAGCATTAACACAGTACTTTACCACGGAGGGCGAGGCAGAGCCAAGCGCTGCCTCTGTCCAGTCCAGAGAACGTGAGGCACGACGGCTGGCGCGAGAGCGGGTCAGTCAGGACCTTGACACGGAATATATGAGCGCAGAGGGGTCGGGCTCAGAAACCACTCCCTCCGCACCGCCATCACCAGCAGCAACAGCGCTCGCAGCAACAGCACTCGCAGCAGCAGTAGCAGCCTCAGCGCCTGCAAACCAGTTTCTCTTTGCGCTTGACGACGTAGACGAGATGGATTACTATGACAGGGATAGCCACTCACTTGACAAGGAAGATGTCAAACTCCAGTACACTGGTGGTAAGAATGAGGATAGAGCGCTCTTCATCAGGCGTTTCGTGGACATGGTAGCAAAAGTGCAGCGGGCTTTTGAGGCCAAGAAGCGTAGGCACACGAAGTCAGCATCTTTCCATGCGCTCAGTCAGCAGCAGAAGAAGGCCTTCGCTGAGTCCAGGCCAGACTTCAGATCATTGTGGGATAGTATACCCTCGTTTCTAGCAGGGGACGACCATTCCACCTCAGTCGCTTATGACTGGTGGTGTGCTGCCTACCTGAAGGATGGCGTCATGGCCTCACACGCCTGTCATGTCCTGAAGGATCTTACCATGAGAGACGCCTACCAGGGATCTGTGCGTTGTGCGCAGCCTCCTTTTCATGAGCTGGCGCCAGGATCAACCTGGGCAGTTTGTAAGGTGTTCGAGGATGGTGATGAGGATGGCGAGGAGTCTGATGAGTGGGCAGGCGAGGGAACCTCCACGAAGGGTCTCACGGGACCAGATTGTAACAAACGCCGGCTTCTCATGGTACCGCGCCGGGTTTGTTCAGCTGGTGACACGCATGACAGTGGTGACAGCATGACAGGCTTTACGAAGATGACCATCTGTGAGATGCAGACTCGTCAGAGAAGATATAGTCACCATCAGGTGACCAGAGAATGATAAGACGAAGATGGCAGTGACTCCTTTGCCGCTGACGTGTCAGTCAGAATGCGGTAAACGGTAACATTGTTAGAGCTGGCATGGGATAATGACTTTCCATTGGCCAGATGAAGATTTAAGGGCTAGAACCCGTTACAGTTTTGGGAAATGTGACAGGACATTGAGATATAAGTAGGCTCTGACCGAAGGTCAGGCTAGTGGACTCATTATTGTTTTGCCTTCGCAAGTACTAGGTGGCTGTTCGCGTGCCAGTGCTAGAGTGCTAAGACAGTTCTGCTCACAGCTTTTGTACACACAATAATTCGTATTTTGTGATATAATATCAATTTTGACGGATATATTTTACTGCTGTTTTCATACTTTTTCAAAACAATAATGTCCTGCGCGGAGCGGCTTTTTATTTCAGTGTTAATCCGGAAGTGAAGGCCCTTTGGCGAGAAGTTAGCAGCAGTTGAAAGAGCGGATTCGGAAGTCAGGCGACTCCAGGGGCACCCACGGTGCACTGGCGGAACCTTTTTCTTCCCTGAGCTTGGTGGTACTTGCACTGGAAGAGCTTCCAGCAACAGCGGCGACGGATCAGCTTTGAATTCACCAGACATGAGCGGTCTCCTTCTGCACAGTGATATGCTCAACACCTTTGTCTTCAGCGAATCCAGGGGCACCCCTGGTGCACTGGCCTAGCTGCTGACAGGTGTCCTTCAGTTTTTAAGCTAATCAGCACGGCATGAGCTTGGGCGGCGGCAGCGACAAAGTCAATCAGCAGTTAATGTACACCTGGATGAGCAGCTCTCAGTGGTTCTTTCAGCTGACCACCTTGCTTGAAGTGAATCCAGGGGCACCCCTGGTGCACTGGCTTAACTGAAAGGCAGGTGTGTGTCACCTGGGAGCTAATCAGCAGCGGCATCTGCCCTGTCTTACCGGCTAAGAGTGGATCAACAGCTGATGTGCACCTTGATGAACTATCTTCCAGTGGGCTCTCCAGCTGGCCACCTTGTCTGAAGTGAATCCAGGGACACCCCTGGTGTACTGGCTTAGCTGAAAGGCAGGTGTGCTTGGCCTGTGAGCTAATTAGCGGCGACATCTGCTTTTATTTACCAGCGAAGAAGTGGATCAGCAGTGAATCACTGCTCTATGTCTGGAACTGCAACTTACGGTTTCTTGGGTAGCTCCACTTTGTCTGACGGTTAATCCAGGGACACCCCTGGTGTACTGGCCTAAGCCTGAAGCAGAGGAAGAGCTTGCCAGAGGACTGGCAGCTGCATCAACTCTGAAGGCGACAACTGAGTGGTTTATTCCCTGGTTTGACACAGTGACCTGGTGGATTTAGAGTTAATTACGTTTCCAGCCTGGGGTGCTGCTCACTACTGGAGTGACCTTCTGCTGCCTTACCACAATGTGTTGGAGAATTCTTCCATCCTTTCTACAGTATTGGTCAGCCGGTGAGGCCCTCATGTCACGGGCCACCTTCTGAATCAGCAGTAGTGCTGCGAATCCAGGGTGCCCAGCACACTGGCTTAGCTTCCAACTCTGTCAGCGACCTGGTACTTGTTTGCTGGACTGGACTGGGGAGTGAGCTTATATGCCAGCCATGGCTTTCTTGATTAGCAGTGGTGTTGTGAATCCAGGGGTGCTCAGCACACTGGCCTAGCTCACACCGCTGCATATCAGTGCTATTTCTTGGTGTTGAGGAGTTGCCCTCACTGTCATTGTCCTCTTTATGAACTCTGGCCCAGCTAATCCAGAAGTGCTCAGCACACTGGCCCAGCTTTAATTTTCCTCGCACAAATACTCTGCATCTGCTGCTGATTCAGAGCGCTGAAGCGCAGTGCTGGACCTTTAGGCATTCGCTGCCCACACGCGTTTCGTTCTTTTACTTGTTCAGCAAGGCGAATCCAGGGGCACTCAGTGCACTGGCCTGAGCCAGTCTGAGTCAAGCCTCCAGTCTACTGGGGAACGAGCTTTGCGCTGAGAGGGGGGACTCGCCTTTGGTCCCGTTGACTGAGCATCAACACAGCACTTCACCACGGAGGGAGAGGCAGAGCCAAGCGCTGCCTCTGTCCATTCCAGAGAACGTGAGGCACGACGGCTGGCACGAGGACGGACCAGTCAGGACCTTGACACGGAGTATATGAGCGCAGAGGGGTCGGGCTCAGAAACTACTCCCTCCGCACCGTCATCTCCAGCAGCAACAGCGCTAGGAGCAGCAGCACTCGCAGCAGCAGTAGTAGCCTCAGCGCCTGCAAACCAGTTTCTCTTTGCGTTTGACGACGTAGACGAGATGGATCACTATGAGAAGGAGAGCCACTCACTTGACAAGGAAGACGTCAGACTCCAGTACACCGGTAGTAAGAGTGAGGACAGAGCGCTCTTCATCAGGCGTTTCGTGGACATGGTGGCGAAAGTCCAGCGGGCTTTTGAGGCCAGGAAGCGTAGGTACATGAAGTCAGCATCTTACCATGCGCTCAGTCAGCAGCAGAAGGAGGCCTTCGCTGGGTCCAGACCAGACTACAGATCATTGTGGGACAGCATACCATCGTTTCTAGCAGGGGATGACCATGCCACCTCAGTCGCTTATGACTGGTGGTGTGCTGCCTACCTGAAGAATGGCGTCATGGCTTCACACGCTTGCCATGTCCTGAAGGACGTTACCATGAGAGATGCCTACCAGGGATCTGTGCGTTGTGCTCAGCCTCCTTTTCATGAGCTGGCGCCAGGGTCAACCTGGGCAGTTTGTAAGGTGTTCGAGGATGGTGATGAGGATGGCGAGGCGTCTGATGAGTGGGCAGGCGAGGGAACCTCCACGAGGGGTCTCACGGGGCCAGATGGCACTGAAGATTCTCACTACTCTTGGGCCTTGAGGGCGTTCGTTGCAGAGCTCGAAGCTAAATTCTTGATGAAGGGCACCAAAGAGAAGGAAGATCTCTTGATCGCCAAGCCGCAGACCAACGAGCAGGACGGCCTCGCTTACGTGAAGAGCTGTCGTCGCAGGGAGGCAGCTCTCAACACTGGCAGAAGGGTGGAGGACTCCGTCGTCAGGCAGAACATCGAGGAATGCATCAAGGGCCTGCGCATCAAAGAATACCGAGATCGCGTGTCCGAGCAGCTGCGTGTCAGCCATCCTGCCCCCAACAGGGTTACTTGGGAGGACCTCGAGGTGATTGTGGAGGTGCAGGACAAGCTCAAGAATGATGCAGAGGCTTGGGCCCTCACACTGCAGCAGGAGCTGGTTCGCAGGCTCAACTGCGTGTACTCCTGCTTCGAGGCCAGGCAGATGGGGCTTGACCTGTCTGCGCTGGTATCAGCCATGAGGCGCTCGGGTTCTGCCTCCAAGACTGGGGACAGACGCAGGGACCCCAAGAAGAAGGAGCAGGCACAGCATGGTGGCGACGACGCCAAGAAGCCTGTGAGGGAAGCGAATAATGCCGAGCGTCAGAAACCTTCTTACAGCAAGGTGCCACCACCTGATGCTTCGAAGAAGTTTCAGTGTGACTGGTGCTTCACGCGCCTGCCTCACTCCCCAGATCGCTGCTACACGGGGTGTCGTGATTCCCGGGTGCCGCCCAACTTCCATAAGGACAGGCAGAACTCCAAGTGGCCAGATGAGGTTAAGAATGCCCAGATGCGCGCCTACAACATCGCACACCGCTTTGACAAGCACAAGATGGGGATCACCACCAAGGAGTGGCTTAAGCTCCCGGAGGCCAAGCAGAAGCAACCACAGCAGCAGCAGCAGCAGCAGCAAGTGGCTGCCAGTGCCGAGGTTAAGGAGAAGCTCGCCGCAGAATTGTCAGGCCTCCAGGCAGGGTCACCTCCAAAGGATGACGAGATCGCCGATGCACAGGCTCTATCAGAGGCCAGCGATGCGGATACCGAGTACAACTCCAACTTCACCCAACAGGCAGAATACGAGGAGGATGAGCAGGACTGCCCTGCTGGGGGTGGTTTGGGAGGTGGTCATGGTGTTGGCATCGATCACGCACCGAGTCTCCAGGCCAGCGCCGCTGTCGCCTTGGGCAACACTCAGCAGATGCGGGGCTTCCAGGTCAAGACGCCGGAGGAGTTCGACAGGGCCGCTCAGGTGCCTAGAGCCGTCCCTCCCGACTTACTCAGCAGGAAGGTCCACCTGTTGGCATCCAATCTTCGCAGCTCCGTGCGTGCCTGCTCGCAGATTGCTGCCATCCTGATATCCCAGAACGCCATTGATCTCCCGAAGGACATCGAGAATCTTGTGGCATTGGAGGAGCTCCTGGGCAAGGATCCGAATGACGCAACCGAACAGCCCGCCGAGGTCAATGAGCATGAGTTGGAAGACACGCACGCCGCTGCGACGCAAGGAGCAAGAAGGGAAGCAGACGGTCCAGGACATCGTGCAACCGAGGAGGTGCCATTGGACGAGATGCCCAATGGGGTGGTCGACAGCGCCGCCGCTCGATGTGCAGCTGCTGCCTACGTGGACGATCTGGGGGTGGTTGACTTCAGTGACCATGGACATGTGCGAGCTGGTACCATCAAGACCTCCGCTTACGACGCACTGAGGGCAAAGATGGCGCAGCATCTGACCGACGAGCAGGTGCTATTGATGGCTCAAGTTCAGCCCATCTGCAAGTTGCAGAATGCCACTCTATATGAGGGGCTTGCGCTGGTGTCATCCGGTGGCGAGCTTATGCTGTACCGGGCAATCCTCATGGACACCGGCGCCAACTGTAACATCATCTCGATCTCTGTTGTGAGGCGGCTGGGTCTCACGATTTACGAAGCCACCACCGGCGCCAAGGTCACCAGATGTGACAACAGTCCCACAAAGTTCACCCATTATTGCTACGTGGACGTCATTTTGGCAGCGGGCACGCCGCACATGACGCTTCACCGCTTGTACGCCTTCGTGACCTTCGAGGCTGAGAACTCCTGGGACCTGTTGATAGGCACTGGGCCGCTGAAGAACTCCCTGATGATTGACATCAAGTTGGGAAGTTGCGTGGCCGTGTCGCATGCACCGAAGGTCTTGGGCCTGGATGCTGAGGTGGTTCTTCCGCTGGTCGACATGACGACACCCAAGCGTCCTCACCAGCCCAGGAGGTTGGACCCGGTGGTATGTTTACAATCTGAGATCTTTGGGCATGAGACGGAGTGCAGATGGCTGGAGTGCCCACCCTTGGGCACAAGGGAGGAGAGGTCTGCTGCCTCTGGGATTCGGTCTGAGCACATCCTTGACGGCGAGGAGTCGCCGGTGGGGTCACCGATGCCTTCGTCAGGGCCATCTGCTGCGCCCCCTAGACCCCGAGCCATCACACGCGCAGAGGTCGAGGCGGCATCTCGCGTTCACACGTGTTCGCTTGAGGGAGGCCGAAGGAGCTACCTGGCGTCGCTGACGTCCGTCGAGCTGGCAGGGTCAGAGCGCATGCTTGCGCAGCTTTACGCAGAACCAAACCCCTGGGTGGGTGGGCGCACGAAGTGGATTACCGATAGCCAGTCGATCGGGGGTCGCCCACCTCTGGGCGCTGATCTTGACCACAACTGGGCGGACCAGAGGCTGTACCTGGACCGGCACCATGTGGCGCGTCTTTGCCGCATCCTGCAGGAGCTCCCTGAGGACTTGCCAGCTAGACCTTCCCAGGAGCATGTCTGCGTGGAATTCGTCCGCTGCCTCGAGCAGAAGTGGGTGATGGTGGAACAGCTGTTGCCCCCTAACTGGCTGTATGTGGACCAGAAGTTGGATCACGACGAGGATAATGACTGTTGGGTGCTCAAGGGGAGCTATATGGCACACGTGCCATCCCTTGCCAGCAAGCAAGACGTCGTCAAGCCCAGGGAAGAAGGCCGAGCGCGCGATCGCCTCAACTCGATCCAGCGACTGCAGCACACGCTCCAGGAGCTGTTCACATACCCCAGCGGTGAGGTCGCTGGCACCCTCATGTGGGATCTGAAGGAGCGTGTCCTCTGTGTGCAACCAAGTACAGCCGCGCAGCACCTCGAGCTGCTGCGCTGCACGCTGGATCATGCGCGGGTGTACAACAGTGAGGAGTTGCTGGGTGAGCTTCAGCTCCCTCATTGGTACGAGGGCGCTGGTGTTTGGACATACCAGCTGCTCAGGTACCTCTGCCCGGTGGACATAGAGTCCCTCTCGACTGGCGTCCTCCGACAGTACGATCTGTATGGCAGCTTGGCGCCACCTCTGGAGCTCATCGTTCTGGGTTCGAGCACCAAGTACTACCCGGTGGGAGATGGTCTTGGGGGAACTGGTAAGGTGTTCTCCCAGAATGCCGCTGCTCAAGAGTACTTGCGCTTGGGGGAGATGAGGAAGATGCTCAAGGCATCCAACACCAGGCGGGAGGGCCAACAGGCGCTCAATGCAGATGCGCAACGGAGGCCACCACCGCCCAACAACTTGACCAACTTCAGACTCACCAAGCTCCTACGCAGCCACCGAGCCCCTACGCAGCCACCCGCTCTTGCCGCGGGAGCAGGACCATCCCGGGCTATCGCAGGGCCATCTCGCGCCAGGTCGAGCAGCCACTCGCCACCTCGTTCGGCGCAGAGTGCACGACCATCTCAAGCTGTCGCGGGGCCGTCTCGGGCCAGGCCCAGTGGCCATTCGCCATCTCGCTTCGCGCACATGGCATACGCTCGTACTGCGTCGCCTTCATCCAGCGATCATGAGGCCGAGGATTTGGTGTCGTCAGATCTTGACAGCAGCCCTCCTCGTAGGGGGTCGCCCTCCGCATCGTCTGCCGTGACCAACGTTGGCTCGTGGGCGAACTCTTTCCGTGTTCCGCGTGGCTCCCCGTCAGTTTCTTCGGGAGGCCCACCTCCTACGCCTCCGAGTCCGCCGAGGGCGGGTCCGCTGCCTCGGGCTCCTGGGTGGGTGCCTCCATCCCCAACGGAGTCAGATTACGACGCTACACGACTGGCCACAGCATCTGGTCACTCGTTGCGCCAATTCCTGTCCGCGGAGGGGGTGGAAGCCTTGAGGGATCGTCACAACCTCACTGTCTTCATAATACGGTTTCGCGTGACGGACTATGATCAGTGCAGGCAACGGCGCATCATGTACGAGCTCGGCGTCTGCAACCAGGAGCGGGGTCTCAGGATGCGGAAGCGTCCAGGCATCACCAGCCAGGTCGAAGGGAAGCACAACAAGACCATCGCGTGTGGGGAAAAGGGCTGGCGTCTCCCTCTTGGGGGACAAACTACGTCTTCCGGCCTCCTGGAGGCCATGACTTCAGCCTGGGCTGATTTGTCGCACCGTGACTCAGGGCACAGGTTGCCGGGAGGCCATGCGCGGAACGTCGCGTTCGCGCTGTGCAAGTACGTGGAGTTTGGATCAGCGCATGTGCTGCGCTGCGTGGCACATCCGGGTGCCAAGCCCGTGTACTACATCTTCTTGGAAGACGAGCAGTGTCTTTCGTGGCGAGCTGAATTCACGAATGAGTACTTCGAGCGAGACGACCGGAAGTTCACTTCCTTGCAATGGGGGACCAGGCATTCGGCCGCGCCATGGTTGATGCCAGCCCTAGGGGCCTTGGAGGCGCTGCGTCTTCCGCCGCCGCCGCCGCCACCGCCCGCCCATCAGGCTCACGTGGCCGAGCGGCCCGAGCACATGGATGCGGCTTCGCGGAGGAATGTGTTCGAAGTTCGAGACCCCCCTGCTCGTAGACAGCCAGGCGCAGGCGGCGTTGCACGCGCCCCTTCTGTCGATCGCCATGGGGCCGCTACCCATGTCGTTCATGCACCGAGGGATTCCAGGATACCAGCCGGTCTCACGTCCCGGTGTCCTCCTTCTCCGGCTTCAATATGCAGCGCGGAGACGCAGGCGTTCCAACGCTACACGGACGAGCAGCGTGAGGCGCAGAGGCAGACGAATTTTCAGCAGGGCTCCCCGGGCGCAGCGGGCGGGCGGCCCTGGTGAACGACCCACGCTGTGGCCGTGGGCCGCCTGCACGGGCGGTCCACTTACGGCCAGGTGTCCTGCGAGCGTGTATCACGTTTGCAGGCAGTGCGGTGGTTTGGTGGTGGTTGGGACGCGGTCCCGTTCCCGTGGTCGCCATATGGGCGATGTGGGAGGCAGTAGCCTGGCACCTGTCGTGGTGCCCCTTTCAAGTTTGGTGGAGGCGTTTCGTACCCTCGCTTTTGCACCCGCTGCCCGTGTGGTGGTCGGCTGCTCGACGTTGCCCCCTTCGTGCATCTTACGACATCTGGATCTCATGGGCTCTAGCCTGCGTTTGGTACGTTGGGCTCCTCATCTTGCGCGTCACAGGCGTCTATGCTGGCGTGCACCGCGTGCGTGCAGGAGATTGGGTGGTGATGCCCCTTCGGATGGTGGTCATTTCCTTGGCGTACTGGTCACAGTGTGTGATCTTCCTCCTCTTTGTGGTCCTCGCATGGCTTTGGGTTTGTGCCGACATCTACGCTGGAGACGTGGCATGCCACGGCCCCGGTCCCTTGCATTGCCCGCTTGACGCCGGTCACATTCAACGTGGCTGTGGATGGGCCGTTCCGACCCTGCGCTGGTCACAGGTCTTCTTGTTGGGCCGCGTGCGCTTGCCCGCTTTGCCCGCCAGGTTGGACAAGCCTCGCTTCGCGGCGCGCTGGGCGCAACTACGACGCAATCTTCGCCTTCATCGCGTCGCACAAGCCGCCTACATGGCGCTTGTCCTTGCGGTCGTGATCTTTACTGCTGCTGGTGGGAGTGCTCGCTTAGCGCACGGGGGGTGGAGAGTCATGGCGTGCTTCTTCGCTTCGCACTCGCCGGCAGCTGCAACGCATTTCAACCGAATTTTGCGGTTTTTTCTGCTTTTGTGCGGAATCTTGTGGGTCGCTGGCAAGATGACAGAGTGTGCGCCTACTTATGGTGTCACATCACCCACACGCAGCGCCTGGGGTTCGTCCCCCTGCACTTCTTGGGAGGCTCAGCAATCCTCAAGGCAATGGGAGCCTGGCTGGGTGGCCAACGTCGCGGAGCAGGATGAGATCTTGCCGTACACCGTGCTGGACGAGCTTCAACCTTTGGGTGACACGACAGTGACCAAGGACGAGGCAGCGTGGCTCGACACTGAGCTCAATGCCACGTTTGGAGGACATCCTGACTTCAAGGAGGAACACTGGGAGGAAATGCGGAATGTTCTTCGCAGGTGCAAGACCACCTTTGCCAACAGCCCTCACGATCTGAAAGGCTACAAGGGTAAAGCGAAGCACAACACGTTCTCCATCCCTTTCGTAGACGAATCCAAGGCCGCCTACCAGAGACCTAGGAAGTACAGTCCGGGCGAGCAGGAAATCATCGATATTCATTGCAAGGAACTTTTGGAGTATGGCTTCATAGAGCCAGCAGCCAAGCATTGCAGGCATGCGAGCAACGTGGTCGTAGCTGGCAAGAAGGATCACGAGACTGGCCTGTGGACTCAGACGAGGTTCTGCGTGGACCTCAGGGGTGTCAATCGACACTCCCTCAAAGACAACACGCTGCCGCACCGACCAGAGGAGCTCTACCAGAAGGTGGCCAAAGCCAAGTTCAAGACCACTCTGGATGCCACCAAAGCTTTCCACCAGATTCCCATGGCTACAGAAGAGGACAGGAGCAAGACGGCGTTTTGGTGGAAGAATCAGCTGTACCAATACACCTCGATGCCTTTTGGTGCAGCTGGAGCTACTTCTGCGTTCGTAAGAATCATGGACTACGAGTTACGGCACTTGCAGCATTGCACGGTGGCGTACGTCGATGACGTAGTGGTCTATACGGATTCCACGCCTGAGCAGCATTTGAAGGACGTTGAGGATGTACTTCGCACCTTGGGGGATGCTGGCATCCGTTTGCATGCAGGCAAGAGCACCTTTGGTGCAGCCACGGTGGACTTTCTGGGCTATCGCATTGGTCACAACTCCATTGGCGCGCAAGAAGCCAAATGCAAGGCCATACAAGAGCTTCCAAGCCCTCAGGACAAGACTGGGCTCCGCTCGATCTTGGGCATGATGAACTACTACAAGGGCCTGGTGGGTGAGCCAGGGGGGCCAAACTACTCTGAGATGGCCCGCCCTCTCAACGACTTGCTCAAGAAGGAGGTCACTGACATCAAGGCAGCCTGGGGGAAGGAGCAAGATCAAGCACTCCAAGAACTTAAGGATGCTCTCTGTTCTGGGAGGTGCCTGAGGCCCATCGATTACGACAGACCTCTCATATTGTACACTGATTGGAGCACCTATGGCATTGGCGCAGTGCTGGGCCAGAAGGACGATGACGGGAAGGAATACATTTGTATGGCAATCAGCCGATCTCTGAGTAAAACGGAGAGACAGTACGCCAGCTTCAAAGGTGAGATGCTCGCAGTGGTATGGGCAGTGCGCACGTTGAGGCAGTACTTGCATGGAGTCCACTTCACCTTGGTGACCGACCACTCACCGCTCACCACCCTGATGGAGAAGGCCGATCTCCAAGGGCAACATCTACGCTGGGCAATCAGCTTGCAGGAGTTCGACTTCACGGTGCAGTACCGTCCAGGAGCCAAGAACAGCAACGCTGACGTGCCGTCTCGCTACCCACTGCCGTCCACGACAGATGAGACTGGAGCAAGGCATGAGAGGGAGAAGGTGACTGCGTTTCACGCAGGCGTGGGGGAAGTTCACACGAAGGACTTCTGTGACCACTTGTGCCTTATGTTGGCTGGGGATGCTTCCCCAGGGGAAGAGGCCACGCCAGAGGTGCAGGTTGCCAACTACTGCAGGATGGCTGCCATGGAGCAGCTGGGTACAGGACCAGTGCATCGTCTGTTCGATTTGCACTACCACGAGGAATTAGAATGCAATCATGGGGACATGTTCGACACTGACTTGCCCGAGCTGGTGACCGACTCTGGGAGGCTAGCCAGAGCAGCTTGGAAGGCGCTGAGCCTGGTTAGGCCAACGCGAGGCACGCATGGCGAGGGAAGCCCTGCTGTGTACAGCAATGAGTACTTTGAAGGTGAGCGCATCCTGAAGCCCGAGAAGGTCGACACCAGGGTGCTGAGCAGCCGATTCTTCTCGCAAGCTCGGCAGGAAGGCGTGGTGTGCTACGAACCATGTGGAGGCCTATGTGCTGGGCTGGAAATGTTGCTCCGCAGTGGGATGAAGGTGGATCGCTACCTGTATCAGGACATATCCCCGAGCAGTCAGACGGTTGCCAGAGCCAGGTGTGCGGCATTGCTGAGACGATACCCTGACCTCATCTCGCCCCATGCAATAGAGCTTGGGGCTTTACCCCAAGATCTGCGCGAGACCACCAGCGCCGACTTCATACGAGCAGGAGCTCTTCAAGGACGCCAGTGGGTCATGGTATGTGGGTTCCCATGTCAGGATCTCTCCCCTGCTGGAACACTCACAGGCCTGGATGGCAGGCACAGCAAATTATTTTATGAAGTGGTCAGGCTTCTGTCCACACTCCAGCAGCTGCAGCGGCAGAGGCCTCCAGGTTATATCCTGGAAAATGTTTCTCCGTTGTCGCACAGACCTGGAACCAAGATCAGGGACGAGGTGTTCCCGTACATTGCCAGCGTCATTGGTAGACCAGTGTCCTTTGATGCAGCACAAGCAGGCGCCTACGCACATCGGTTGCGGGCGTATTGGAGCAACTTGTTCCAGAGCCACCAGTTTCGCTCCGTCATGAGCAAGGTGGTGAGACCAGAAGGACGAATTGTATCGTCAATCATATGCAAGGGCTGGCATCCCAGGCCAGTGATAAGGACAGACCGCGCGCCTCACTACGTGGTGAACGTGGTGGGAGAACCATTGAGGGCATTACCCACCATCATGGCGACGCAAGGGTCAAGAGCGTTCAGAAGAGCGAGGATGGGCACCGTGGTGCGCAACCAGGACGGCGAAGACGCCGAGGAAGAATCTCGAGAAGTTAACCTCGAAGAGAAGACGCGAGCCATG
Organism: Cymbomonas tetramitiformis; assembly: GCA_001247695.2. Classification (NCBI taxonomy): domain Eukaryota; kingdom Viridiplantae; phylum Chlorophyta; class Pyramimonadophyceae; order Pyramimonadales; family Pyramimonadaceae; genus Cymbomonas; species Cymbomonas tetramitiformis. The sequence continues at coordinate 12,122 of LGRX02026542.1, read as the reverse complement.
GGCTACAGCGCAAGTGAGCTACGCATGGCCGACGGCCTAAGCGACGTAGAATTGGCGAGCATTCTGGGCCTGGCCATGGATCGCAGAGCAATGGAACTGCTGATGGCAGTCGCAGAAGCAAGCAGGAAGGGGCTTCCTCACAGCAAGGAATCCCCAGAGGCGGAGAATTCCCCAGGACAGCCCATCGCTGTAGACAACAACTGGGCAGACCACGAGAGGTCGGACCTTCAGCAGAGGGAAGCTTTGCTGGCGGAATGGGTTGAGAATTCGAACGCATACACCCAGCAGGTGGCGAAGACTATGACCCATCGCGACTGGGAGGAGAAGCTGCGGATAATGTGCTCGCAAGGGCAGAAAGGCGCAGAAGGAATTGGAGCCCAGCGACAGAAGGCTGGAACCAAGAAGAAGAAGAAGAACGAGTGGCAGCTCTACACCATGGCGCAGTATCGTCAGAGGCATGAGAACCACTTCGTGAAGGAGGGCGCGATCCCAGCAGCGCACGTGGATGTGCCTGCCTGGAGTCCGCCTACCAGAGAGTCAGAGATGAGGCTCCCCAGGTTGACGTGTACCACCAGGTTCGAGGACCTGATGGCCAGCGTGGCCGAGCAGCAGGTAGATCGTGACAAGCATCGAGATGTACACGATGATGCATGGTGCCTCAGATGGTTGAAGTCCAATGGTAGAGTGAGGTTGCCCGAAGAGGAAGTTCGTCGAGTAAGGAGGCGAGCAGCACGACATCGATGGGACGAGGCCACGGACGAGATCTACATGGTCACTATGTCGGGCAAGGAGGTGAGAATACCTAAGCCTGCTGACCGTCTCGCGTTGGTCAAGGAATACCACTCCAGAACGGGACATTGGGGCATAAGGCGGACGCAGCATCTTTTGTGGCAGCGCCATTGGTGGGCCGATTTGAAGAAAGACGTGGAGGCTGTGGTCACTCAGTGTGAGACCTGTCAGCGTGTGAAGACTCATTATGCGAGAGAGGAGGCATGTTTGTCCCCCCTTGAGATCGTGTCGTTCATGTATCGCTGGTCGCTGGATCTGGCATGGCCCTCGAGGAGAGAGACCAAGTCTGGCAACAACCGAGTGCTCATCATGACCGAGCACTACACCAGGTTCATAGTCTGCGTGCCCATTCCCGACAAGGAGGCGAGCACCATCGCAGCGGCATTTCGCAGTCATGTCCTGGCTGTGTTTGGTGCGCCAGCAGAATGCTTGGTGGATGGAGGTAAGGAGTTTGAAGGCGAGTTCAAGCAGTTGTGCAGAGATTGCCTGATTGACCGGCGAGTCACCTCGCCAGACTCACCAGAAGGCAATGGGCTGACCGAGCGAGTGGTACGCACTATGAAGTTCTGCTTTAAGAAGCTTGCCTTGGAGAAGGGTCTCGATTATGAGTGGGATGAGCAGCTTTGGCCACTGGTGCTGAGCTATAATGCAGCACGCCAGGAGTCCACGGGGGTGGCGCCGTTCACCATGTTGTTCGCCCAAGAGGCAGTAGTGCCGCCTGATTTGAAACGGGCACCCAGCATAGATTTTGCTGTTGAGGTCGAAGATGAGAAGGATGCCAGAGTCAAGGACCTCCACCAGAGAGCACAGGTGGTGAGGCGATTGATGGTACACGCTGGTTGCAGCCTGGAGGTCGCACAGCATCGTGACACATTACATTACGAAAGGAGAAGGGGTGGGGGCTACGAGCCTAGTCCACACCAGTTCAAGGTGGGTGATTTCGTCTATATCAGGCAGAAGCCCCGCAGCGGCATGGAAGTCGCGACCAAATCCGCCATCCTGAAGCTGGTCAAGATACAGCGAGATGGTGTGGTGGTGCTTGAGGACGCCACCAAGTTAAGAGAGAAGAGCACCGTGCAGAGCATCGCGCCATGTCACCTACAGGTGAAGGATCAGTATGACTGCAGTGCAGCCGTTCCCAGTAAGCACCTAGCATGTGAAGTTTGCAGGAAGACCGATGGGGAGGCAGAGATGCTGTTGTGTGACACGTGCAACAGGGGGTATCACTTGTGGTGTTTGACCCCAGCACTGGATGGAGTACCAGAAGGCGAGTGGCTATGCCCCATGTGCTCAGGCACGGGGAGGCAAGCCGCCAATGCCGAGGTGCAGACCCAGAAAGACGAGAGCTCTGGTGCCCTAGAGGACAAATTGGGCATGAAGGAGCAGCAATTGAATGAGAAGCTGTCGGCGGAGATGCGCCTGTTGCCAGCAGACGTGGGTCCTCGTCGGGTGGTGAAGGGAGACAAGTTCCAGCCTTGGCATGCCATTTCATCGAGAGAGATGCTGTTGAAGGAGGAGGACATGTTCTTGGGCATGCCTGATCAGATTGACTGGGGAAGACAGGACAAGCTCTCTGAGGCTGTGCAGATCTTCATGCCAGGGCATTGGAATGAGGGGCATCGCACGGTGCTGAGCAAGAAATATCGGGAACAGAAGGCCATGGCAAGACATCTGAGGGATGCACCTCTTATGCCTGCGCTGGCTGAAGAAGAAGTTGAAAGACGAGGAGAGCTGAGGCACATGACCAAGGCTCAGGTGAAAGAAGCCAGCGCGCTGCAGTGGGGGCTCGAACTGGTTATCACAGTGCCCTCTGAGGTGAGGCGTTTGGCGACAGAGGTGGACTGGAAGTCCGTCAATGGCGTGTGGGACCCGTGGGCAGGCACTGGGGTCATCAGTGAGGTGATGGCAGAGCAATGGCCGCAGTTGAGATTCATGAACAATGACTGGAACTCTCAGTTGGGTTGGCCTGAGGCGCATGATGCACTTCAGCCGGGTAATTATCGCATATGGAAGGAGAAGTATGGTGTCTGTGACGCAGTGGTGACTTCGCCTTGGTTCGCAGCGCTGGATATCGCGTTCCCGTTGGCAGTAATGGCCAGTCGTGTGGTGGCATGTGTCCATGTTCCATCTTACTATTTAACAGACATGACCGAGAGCAGGGCTGCGTACTTCAGACGATTGAGTCAGACAGGACGCTTGCATGTGATTGGGCATCTGGAACATGGACCTATTGGCCGCAGGTGTATGTGGGTCTTGGTGTTCAAGAACCCATTGATCAGAGCCAGAATGTTACAAGGCGGAGAAGGTGAAGGCATTGGTATGTTCACTTTCAGTTTGGGCAAGTTCATGGCAGATGGTGATACGACCCAGTATGCTGAGCAAGCCCACATTTGAGTCTGTGCTACTGCACGCAGCAGCTACAGATGGGGGATGTTGGAATCTGGGCTTGCATGTAAGAGTTCAGCGTTCGATAACAGGGTATCAGAATTTTAAAAATTTTGTAGCTCTACGATCTTATGCTGTGTTGAGAATTGCTCGATCAGTTACCGGCACCAGTGGATATTAATGATGCTTATGATCAGTCGCGAGTGTTAAGTTCGTTCGATTCCGAGATTGTACCATCATATGCACGCGTTTGCGACAGCTGTAACAAACGCCGGCTTCTCATGGTACCGCGCCGGGTTTGTTCAGCTGGTGACACGCATGACAGTGGTGACAGCATGACAGGCTTTACGAAGATGACCATCTGTGAGATGCAGACTCGTCAGAGAAGATATAGTCACCATCAGGTGACCAGAGAATGATAAGACGAAGATGGCAGTGACTCCTTTGCCGCTGACGTGTCAGTCAGAATGCGGTAAACGGTAACATTGTTAGAGCTGGCATGGGATAATGACTTTCCATTGGCCAGATGAAGATTTAAGGGCTAGAACCCGTTACAGTTTTGGGAAATGTGACAGGACATTGAGATATAAGTAGGCTCTGACCGAAGGTCAGGCTAGTGGACTCATTATTGTTTTGCCTTCGCAAGTACTAGGTGGCTGTTCGCGTGCCAGTGCTAGAGTGCTAAGACAGTTCTGCTCACAGCTTTTGTACACACAATAATTCGTATTTTGTGATATAATATCAATTTTGACGGATATATTTTACTGCTGTTTTCATACTTTTTCATGTTGGAATCTGGGCTTGCATATAAGAGTTCAGCGTTCGATAACAGGGTATCAGAATTTTAAAAAATTTTGTAGCTCTACGATCTTATGCTGTGTTGAGAATTGCTCGATCAGTTACCGGCACCAGTGGATATTAATGATGCTTATGATCAGTCGCGAGTGTTAAGTTCGTTCGATTCCGAGATTGTACCATCATATGCACGCGTTTGCGACAAGATGGCACTGAAGATTCTCACTACTTTTGGGCCTTGAGGGCTTTCGTTGCAGAGCTTGAAGCTAAATTCTTGATGAAGGGCACCAAAGAGAAGGAGGATCTCTTGATAGCCAAGCCGCAGACCAACGAGCAGGACGGCCTCGCCTACGTGAAGAGTTGCCGTCGCCGGGAGGCAGCGCTCAACACCGGCAAGAGGGTGGAGGACTCCGTCGTCAGGCAGGACATCGAGGAGTGCGTCAAGGGCCTGCGCATCAAAGAATACCGAGATCGCGTGTCCGAGCAGCTGCGTGTCAGCCATCCTGCCCCCAACAAGGTCACATGGGAAGACCTGGAGGTGATCGTGGAGGTGCAGGACAAGTTGAAGAACGATGCGGAGGCTTGGGCCCTTACACTGCAGCAGGAGCTGGTTCGCAGGCTCAACTGCGTGTACTCCTGCTTCGAGGCCAGGCAGCTGGGGCTTGACCTGGCTGCACTAGTGGCAGCCATGAGGCGCTCGGGTTCTGCCTCCAAGACTGGGGACAGACGCAGGGACCCCAAGAAGAAGGATCAAGCACAGCATGGTGGCGACGACGCCAAGAAGCCTGCGAGGGAAGCGAACAATGCCGAGCGTCAGAAGCCTGCTTACAGCAAGGTGCCGCCACCTGATGCTTCGAAGAAGTTCCAGTGTGATTGGTGCTTCACGCGCCTGCCCCACTCTCCAGAGCGCTGCTACACGGGGTGTCGTGAGGCCCGGGTGCCGCCAAGCTTCCACAAGGACAGGCAGAACTCCAAGTGGCCGGACGAGGTCAAGAATGCCCAGATGCGTGCCTACAACATCGCGCACCGCTTCGATAACCACAAGATGGGGATCACCACCAAGGAGTGGCTCAAGCTCCCTGAGTCCAAGCAGAAGCAGCCGCAGCAGCAGCAGCAGCAGCAGCAGCAGCAGCAAGTGGCGGCCAGTGCCGAGGTTAAAGAGAAACTCGCTGCAGAACTGACAGGTCTCCAGACAGGGGCACCTACGAAGGGTGACAAGGACGCCGATGCACAGGCCCGGTCAGAGGTCAGTGAGGCGGAGACTGAGTACGACTCTCACTTCAACCAACAGGCTGAATACGAGGAGGATGAGCAGGACTGCCCTGCTGAGGATGGGCTGGAAGATGGTCATGGTAGTGGCATCGGTCACGCACCGAGTCTCCAGGCCAGCGCCGCTGTCGCCCTGGGCAGCACCCAGAAGATGCAGAGCTTCCAGGTCAAGACGCCGGAGGAGTTCGACAGGGCCGCTCAGGTGCCCAGAGCCGTTCCTCCCAACGTACTCAGCAGGAAGTTCCACCTGTTGGCATCCAATCTTCGCAGCTCCGTGCGCGCCTGCTCGCAGATTGCTGCCATCCTGATATCCCAGAACGCCATCGACCTCCCGAAGGACATCGAGAACCTTTTGGCGCTGGAGGAGCTTATGGGCAAGGGTCCGAATGATGCAACCGAGCAACCCACCGAGGTCAACGAGCATGAGCTGGAGGACACGCACGCCACAGCGACGCAAGGGGTAAGAAGAGAGGCAGATGGTGCAGGACACCGCGCGATCGAGGAGGTGCCATTGGACGAGATGCCCAACGGTGTGGTCGACAGCGCCACCGCTCGATGTGCAGCCGCTGCCTGCGTGGACGACCTGGGGGTGGTTGACTTCAGTGACCATGGACATGTACGAGCTGGCACCATCAAGACCTTCGCCTACGACGCACTGAGGGCAAAGATGAAGCAGCACCTGACCGACGAGCAGGTGCTACTGATGGCTCAGGTGCAGCCCATCTGCAAGTTGAGGAATGCCACCCTGTATGAGGGGCTGGCGTTGGTGTCATCTGGTGGTGAGCTTATGCTATACCGGGCGATCCTCATGGACACCGGCGCCAACTGCAACATCATCTCAATCGCTGTTGTAAGGCGGCTGGGCCTCACAATTTATGAGGCCAGCACCGGCGCCAAGGTCACCAGGTGTGACAACAGCCCCACGAAGTTCACCCATTACTGCTACGTGGACGTCATACTGGCTGCGGGCACACCGCACATGACGCTTCACCGGTTGTACGCCTTCGTGACCTTCGAGGCCGAGAACTCTTGGGACCTGCTGATAGGCACCGGGCCGTTGAAGAATTCCCTGATGATCGACATCAAGCTTGGAAGTTGCGTGGCCGTGTCGCATGCGCCGACGATTTTGGGCATGGATGCTCAGGTGGTTCTTCCGCTGGTCGACATGACAACACCCAAGCATCCTCACCAGCCCAGGAGGATGGACCCAGTGGTGTGTTTGCAATCGGAGATCTTTGGGCAGGAGACGGAGTGCGAATGGCTAGGGCGCCCGCCCCTGAGCACGAGGGAGGAGAGGTTTGCTACCTCTGGGATTCGGTCTGAGCACATCCATGACGGCTATGAGTCATCGGTGGGGTCACCACTGCCTTCGTCAGGGCCATCTGCTGCGCCCCCTAGACCCCGAGTCGCCACACGCGCAGAGATCGAGGCGAGGTCTCGCGTTCACACATGTTCGCTTGAAGGAGGTCGAAGGAGCCACCTGGCGTTACTGGCGCCCGCCGAACGGGCAGTGTCGGAGCGCATGCTTGCACAACTTTACGCAGCACCAAACCCCTGGGTGGGTGGACGCGCGAAGTGGGTCACCGATGGCCAGGTGACTGGGGTTCGTCCGTCTCTGGACGTTCGTCTTGACCACAACTGGGCGGATCAGAGACTGTACCTGGACCGGCACCATGTTGCGCGTCTTTGCCGCATCCTTCAAGATCTTCCTGAGGACATGCCAGCCAAACCTTCCCAGGAGCATGTCTGCGTGGAGTTCGTCCGTTGTCTCGAGCAGAAGTGGGTGATGGTGGACCAGCCGATGCCCCCTAACTGGCTGTATGTGGACCAGAAGTTGGATCACGACGAGGATAATGACTGTTGGGTGCTCAAGGGGAGCTATATGACACACGTGCCATCCGCTGCCAACAAGCAAGACGTCGTCAAGCCCAGAGAGCAAGGCAGAGCGCTCGACAGCCTCAACTCAATCCAGCGACTGCAGCACACGCTCCAGGAGTTGTTCACGTACCCCAGTGGTGAGGTCGCTGGCACCCTCATGTGGGATCTGAAGGAGCGTGTCCTCTGTGTACAACCGAGCGCAGCCACGCAGCACCTCGAGCTGATGCGCTGCACGCTGGATCATGCACGCGTGTACAACAGTGAGGAGTTGCTGAACGAGCTTCAGCTCCCTCATTGGTACGAGAGCGCTGGTGTCTGGACGTACCAGCTGCTCAGGTACCTTCGCCCGGTGGACATAGAGTCCCTCTCGATTGGCATCCTCCAACAGTACAATCTATATGGCAACGAAGCGCCACCTCTGGAGCTCATCTCTCTGGGTTCGAGCACCAAGTACTACCCGGTGGGGGATGGTCTTGGGGGAACTGGTAGGGTGTTCTCCCAGAATGCCGCTGCTCAGGAGTACGTGCGCCTGGGGGAGATGAGGAAAATGCTCAAGGCAGCCAACACCAGGCAGCAGGGCCGTGATGCACTCGATGCAGATGCGGAGCGTAGGCCGCCACCGCCCAACAACATGGTCAACTTCAGGCTCACGAAGCGAGCCCCTGCGCAGCCACCTGCTCCTGCCGCAGGCGCAGGACCATCCCGGGCTGTCGCAGGGCCATCTCGAGCCAGGTCCAGCAGCCACTCGCCACCTCGCTCGTCGCACATTGCACGACCATCTCAAGCTGTCGCGGGGCCGTCTCGGGCCAGGTCCAGTGACCATTCGCCACCGCGCTTAGCGCACATTGCGTTCTGCCGTACTCCGTCGCCTTCGTCCAGCAGCCATGGGACCGAGGACTTGGTGTCGTCAGATCCTGACAGCAGCCCTCCTCGCGGGAGGTCGCCCTCTGCATCGCCCGCCTGGACCAATATTGGCTCGTGGGCGGACTCAATCCGTGTCCCGCGTGATGCCCCATCAATTTCTTCGGGGGGGCCACCTCCTACGCCTCCGAGTCCGCCGCGGGCAGGTCGCCTGCCTCGGGCCCCTGGGAGGGTGCCTCCATCTCCAGCAGAGTCAGATTGGGACGCTACACGAATGGCCACCGCATCCGTTAGTTCAGTGTGTCAATTTCTGTCCGTGGAGGAGCTTGAAGGATCGCCGCAACCTCACTGTCTTTATGATACGGTTTGGCATAACGTTCTATGACCGGTGCAGAAGCCAGCGCGTCATGTACCAGCTTGGCGTGTGCAACAAGGAGCGGGGTCTCAGGCTGCGGAAACATCCGGGCATCACCAGCAAAGTTGAGAAGAAGCATAACAAGACCATCGCGTGCGGGAACAATGGCTGGCGTCTCCCTCTTGGGGGACAGACTACGTCTTCCAGCCTCCTGGAGGCCATGATTTCAGCCTGGGCTGATTTGTCGCACCGTGACTCAGGGCACAGGTTGCCGGGGGGTCATGCGAGGAACGTCGCGTGCTCGCTGTGTCGCTACGTGGAGATTGGGGCGGCACACGTGCTGCGCTGCATGGCGCACCCAAATGCCACACCCGTGTACTACATCTTCCTGGAGGACGAGCGGTGTCTTCCTTGGCACGCTGAGTTCACGAATGAGTATTTCGAGCAGGACGACCGGAAGTTCACATGCCTGCAGTGGGGAACCAGGGAATCGGCCGCGCCGTGGTTGCTGCCAGCCCTGGGGGCCTTGGAGGCGCTGCGTCTTCCGCCGCCGCCGCCGCCGCCCGCCCGTCAGGCTTACGTGGCCGAGAGATCCGAACACGTGGATACGGCCTTGCGAAGGAATGTGTACGAGGTTCGTGACCCCCCTTCACGTCATCAGCCGGGCGCGGGCGGTGCTGCGCGCTCGTCTGCCCCTTCTGTCAATCGCCATGGGACTGCTACTCATGTCGTCCATGCACCGAGGACGTCCAGGATGCCGGCCGGTCTTACCTCGCAATGTCCTCCTTCTCCAGCTGCTTCGATATGCAGCGAAGAGACGCAGGCGTTCGAACGCCATACGGACGAACAACGTGAGGCGCAGCGACAGACGCATTTTCAGCAGGGCTCCCCGGGCACAGCGGGCGGGTGGCCCTGGTGAACGACCAACGCTGTGGCCGTGGGCCGCCTGCACGGGCGGTCCACTTGAGGCCAGGTGTCCTGCGAGCGTGTATCTCGTTTGCAGGCAGTGCAGTGGTTTGGTGGTGGCTGGGACGCGGTCCCGTTCCCATGGTCGCCGTATGGGCAATGTGGGAGGCAATAGCTTGGCACTTGTCGTGGTGCCCCTTTCAAGTTTGGTGGAGGCGTTTCGTGGCCTCATTTTTGCGCCAGCTGCCCGTATGGTGGTCGACTGCTCGACGTTGTCCCCTTCGTGCATCTTACGACGTCTGGGTCTTATGGGCTCTCGCCTACGTTTGGTACGTTGGGCTGCTTATCGTGCGCGCCGCAGGCATCTATGCTGGCGTGCACCGTGTGTGTGCAGGGGATTGGATGGTGATGCCCCTTCGGGTGGTGGTCGTTTCCTTGGCGTGCTGGTCACGGTGTGCGATCGCCCTCCTCTTCGTGGTCCTCGCCTGGCTTTGGGTTTGTGCCAACATTTACGCTGAGGACGTGGCGTGCCACGACTCCTGTCACGTGCGCTGCCCGCTGGGCGCAGGTCACGTTCAACATGGCCGTGGATGGACTGTTCCGACCCTGCGCTTGTCCCAAGTCTTCTTGTTGGGCCGCGTGCGCCTGCCCGCTTTGCCCGCCAGATTGGACAAGCCTCGCTTCGCGGCACGCTGGACACAGCTCCGACGCAATCTCCGCCTTCACCGCGTCGCACAAGCCGCCTACATGGCGCTTGTCCTTGCAGTCGTGGTCTTCACCGCTGCTGGTGGGAGTACTCGCTTGGCGCACGGGGGGTGGAGAATCATGGCGTGCTTCTTCGCTTCGAACTCGCCGGTAGCCGCAGTGCATTTCAATCGAATTTTGCGGTTTTTTCTGCTTTTGTGCGGAATCTTGTGGGTCGCTGGCAAGATGACCGAGTGTGCGCCTACGTATGATGTCACGTCACCCACACGCAGCGCCTGGGGTTCGTCCCCCTTCACTTCTTGGGAGGCTCAGCAATCCTCAAGGCAATGGGAGCCGGGCTGGGTGGCCAATGTCGCGGAGCAGGATGAGGTCTTGCCGTACACCGTGCTGGACGAGCTTCAACCTCTGGGTGACACGACAGTGACCAAGGACGAGGCAGCGTGGCTCGACACTGAGCTCAATGCCACGTTTGGAGGACATCCTGACTTCAAGGAGGAGCACTGGGAGGAAATGCGGAATGTTCTTCGCAGGTGCAAGACCACCTTTGCCAACAGTCCTCACGATCTGACAGGCTACAAGGGCAAGGCGGAGCACAACACGTTCTCCATCCCTTTCGTAGACGAATCCAAGGCCGCCTACCAGAGACCCAGGAAGTACAGTCCGGGCGAGCAGGAAATCATCGATATTCATTGCAAGGAACTTTTAACACACTATTCGATGAAAATGATATTCTCATGTGAAAATGATATTGCCTTATTTACCTCATGATAGGCTTAAAAAGCCGCATTTTAACAGTCAAGAACATGCAAGTGCAGGTTGTGCATTAGATTTAATGGTTTTTATGGTACAAAATTGAGGTCAAATGCACTTTTTCGAAATCTAGGAGGAGTGAAAACACACAGAACTTTTGACTCAGAATCTATATACACGTTATACACATATTATTTACATGTTTTTTTTCGTCTTGCTTTACGCGTCCACTTCAGGTGCTACCGCTACCGCTACGCAATTATCAAAAGCTTCGTCTTCATCGGAATCATCCGATTCATTCAAGTCACCTAGGTCCTTGCGCGTGCGTTTGGATTGTTGTGCAAGCAAAGCGACGACTATCTGCGCGTATTGCTCGTTCGGTATACTCCGTTCGGGGTCATTCGCATCCACATTCCATGCCAGCACTATTTCATTCTTATCGAAAGTCTCGGTAGACGGTCGGTGCCCCGGTGGCGCTGCGAAAGCTCCTGGGTGACTCGCAAGCTGCTTGCCGAGGTGCTTCTTCTTGGTGTCGGTGTGCTTTTTGGGTTGGAAATAGCGATATAGCAGCTGTTGAGTTGACGGATAGCGCGCCTCCACCTTCACCAAGTACAACGGATCCGACCATTCGCTTCGCTTCAGTTGTACGCGGAACGCGAACTTGTCGTTTTCAGATTCCACCGCGAGAGCCACTGCAAAGCTGCCGACTGTCATCTGGCCGTAGGTGACCTCCCACTGGGCGTTGTCCACGTACTGCTCTGCTCGCTTTTGGGCTCGACCTTGGTGTTTCCGTTTACCGTTGTACACTTCTATCGGCGCTCGATCAATTCGGCGTTGATGCGCACGGGTATAGCGGGGACGGCGGCAGCCCCGGCAGCTGCTATCGCCAACGCGGGCGCCTCTATCAGTCGAACCAAGGTGGCATTGCGCTCGATGGCGATTTTCTCGGGATGCTGGAAGGGTATCGCGGGCGCTTGACATTCTCCACCAGCAGTTAGGTGGTGCTGTTTCTCGATGACATCCTCGCGCCAAAACTTTTCGTGCACCTCCGTGAGCTTTGTGCCCAAAATGTCCTTCAACGCCTGTAAGGTATGCTCAAGCTGTTCGATGCCTTCTTCGGTAAAAGGAATCGGCTTGATGTATCCAGGCCCCGCGACAGGGGGTGTAGAAACAAGCTTTGGCAATGGGGTCTCGGGTAACCATTTGGGTGAAATGGAATACTGTTTGTACTGCATGCCCACTTCGCCGTGCTCGTTCTTCTTGAACTTGAAAGCCTGCTGTGCCAAAATATTGTGGCAATCGAAGACGTGACCATCAAACCAAGAGCTGAAGTCGAAGATCTTCTCTGTGTGCTCGCATATTACACCATCCGTAAAGCATTCTTGTGCGACCTCTATCATCTCGTCGAGCGTCCAAGCTTGCTTGCGTC
>LGRX02026541.1:0-23465 GCA_001247695.2 Cymbomonas tetramitiformis | reverse complement strand
CTTTTACTGGAGCGGGCGCCAATGTGGATATGTCTCAAGTGGCCACCCCATCTGAGGCAAGGAAGGCAGCCGAGGTGGCTGCACATGGGTGGCACGCTAAGCTAACAGTGGAGCATGCAGCAAAGATGGATTTTGAGGAGAAAGCAAAGCTGTGCAGGCAAATCGAGATGGAGCACCGGTGGCCGAACCCGATGGATTTCGACGAGGCGGCGGAGAAAGGGAGTGTGTTTCGTCTCCCCATTGGATGCCTGTACCACGCGACGGGGTACGAGGCCTGCCGGGATCAAGAGAGGGGCTGGGTGAACGAGATCAAGTCCAGCAGGAAGGAGAACCCGTGGGCCCCTTTCAATGCGGGTCTTGTTGCGATCGACGATGTCAAAACCCGTGCCGAATTCTCCTTGAAAAAAGCTCTGAGGGGAGAATACAGAGGCAAGGTTTTTGGGCACCAGCACTGTTATCAAGCCACCGACGAGTGTCACGAGGAAATCCCGTTGGAGATAGCTTTCCAGTTCTTCGAGAGCAAGATCTACATCGGTCTCACGCCTGACATGATTCGGCTTTTAGGCGAGATGCAGAACCAAATCGACCAGAAGACGAAAGGCAAAGACAACACTCAGTTCATGCAAGGGCTTCGTTCGACCCTTTTCGAAAAGCATGGGGTCGTGTACAAGGTTTACCGAGAAGCGTTGATCTCCGAGTTCGTCGCCGGTGTCCCCGAGGACACCGAAGAGGGTACCCCTTATCAACCTGGGTATTACGAGGTCGGAGGGCTGGTGCAAAAAATGGCGGAGTTCGAATCAGAGCATGGATTTGCAGTCCCGGATATCGAGAAATATCCCAAGGGATTCCAGTACATCGAGGATGTGGAGACGTCTGAGCGCGAGGGAGACCTTGAGACCCTCCCTGAGGTAGAGGTGACGGTGAAGACGCTGGAGGATGACATCAACGCTCACCTCGATCGGGTCACAAGTTGGTACCACGTAATGTCTCACTTGAACCAGTCGATGGAGACGCATGTGAAGGAAGTAGCGATGTCCAAGCATTCTGTGTTCGGCGGCGTGCAAATCAACCACTACTTCATGCACTGGACAATTGCCAATTTCCGGCCGCAGACGTGGGACCTCTGCGTTAGCATCATGGAGGCTTACAGAAGGTTTGACCTGAAGGGCATGAAAAACCCTTTGGCTTCGAAGACCAAAAAGCGCAAGGCCTCATCTTCGCCCGCTAAGGGACCCGCCAAGAAAGCCGGCAAAAAAGGCACCTCCAACCGACAGGTAAATTACTTTTTACTTTTGCTTCAAACAGTGTTTACCCCCCCAAAGCATCCTTTTCTATATTTTAAGACATTCTAAAAATGTTTTTTTACTTGCAGATGGAAGACGAGGTGCAACGAGGAGGCGGGGACCACGGAGCGGGCTCGTCTAAAGGGGCAGGCATTTTGGTGGAAGAAGCTCAGTTTCTCCACAATGCCAAATCCATGGGTATGACGTTCTGGATTAACTTGGGCGGCTTGGCGGGGGAGGCGGAGTTCGACAAGGTGGACACGTATCTCCGCCTGATTATTCAGAAGGAGTTGTCAGTAAAAGAGGGGGGCCGGATGATAAGCCAGTTCAAGAAGGAACGCATGGTGCAGAAGCACTTGGTGTCCGCGGCGGGATTGCAAACCTGGGACGCATTCAAGGCCGAGTTCACCCCCTACTGGGCTCCCAAGAGAAAATCGAGTCGTTGATCGGCTGCTTACCTTCAACTCAGGGGGGAGCGCGCCGGGGGGGGTCTGGGGAAGTTCCGCACGCGATCTTGAATTACGTCGAGAACGCGCGGGCGAATCTCAAAGAAGCGCAGGCGCCACGCGCGGGGCACATCCTAGGCTTGCAACAGGTCGAGGTGAAAGTCGACATCAAACTCTATCGGGAGGCGCGGACCGAGGGGCCGGAGCTTAAGGTTCCAGGAGAGGCAGGCCTTGAGGACGACGAGCCCACACATGAGACGAACGTGCCGATGTTCCCTCGTTGGAAGATCGTCAAGGGCAGCATGAGCGATATGAAGGACGTCCCGAGGCTGCCCTTCACGGGGACGATCATCGACTGCAATTACGCCCTTGACAAGGAGAAAACTCCCGACGCGATGACCAAGGAGGAGGTGCAACCGTTCCTGGAGTCTTTCAACGCCAAGACCACCGCCCCGGCATGGACAGTCGCTATCTTTTGCGGTTTCGTCCAACAAAACGATTTCCTGGAGGTGATTGACAACTACTGCTCCGGCCGCGCGGAGCGGTTCTTCTGGCACAAGCAGAACGTGAACATGAACCCCAACAGGACCGTGCGCTACAATGACGTTGAATGTGGCGTCCTGGGGTACCATGTAAAGAGCGATGCCCAGGGGGAGTCTTCTAAAAAGCCGGAGTGGATGTTCAACTTTGATACAGGAGAAGGTGAACGTGTGAGCCGCGCGTCACTTTTGCGCGGCTTCCCGGTTGTGCACCAGATGTTCAAACGCGACAACAAAGCCGTGAATAACCATCAGAAACCCCAAGCTCTGTTGATGGAGCTGATCCAGTGCCACATGCTCGGTGACAATCCGGGCAAGATGGATGAGAACGGCCATCCACTCAACTGGATTCTCGACGCTTGCTGCGGCGTCGGCTCGACGTCCATGGCCGCCATGAGGTGTGGTATGAACGCGATCGGCTTCGACCACGACCAGTTCATGGTCAGCTCTGCGCAGCAACGGCTGATCAATTTCGACAACGAGCCCGATCAGGACGCCGAGACGAAGCCAAAACAGAAGAGCGAACCGACGGCGAAGGGCAAGGAAGCGGCCACTGCCGAATCTGAGGAAGATGAGAATGATCAAGATGAGGAAGAAGAGAATGATGAATAAAATAGTAGGATTTGTCGACCGCCCTGACTGATAGTATCAGTCATGCCTCGACGGTATAGGGTGAAAAGTACTCTACTCGTAAACATTTGAATAAAGAATGATACATGTATGCATATTTCGGTGTTTTCATTGTACGCATACTGCACTTTTCTACCGTGTTGCCTTTATGTATCCCTATTTCGCGCATAAATATCACTAAACCCTGATTTTTTTGAAATATATATAAATCCAAAAATGACATATGATAATATCATCTTCATCGAATAGTGTGTTTTTTTGGAGTATGGCTTCATAGAGCCAGCAGCCAAGCATTGCAGGCATGCGAGCAACGTGGTCGTAGCTGGCAAGAAAGATCACGAGACTGGCCTGTGGACCCAGACGAGGTTCTGCGTGGACCTCAGGGGTGTCAATTGGCACTCCCTCAAAGACAATACGCTGCCGCACCGACCAGAGGAGCTCTACCAGAAGGTGGCGAAGGCTAAGTTCAAGACCACGCTGGATGCCACCAAAGCTTTCCACCAGATTCCCATGGCCACGGAAGAGGACAGGAGCAAGACGGCGTTTTGGTGGAAGAATCAGTTGTACCAATACACCTCGATGCCTTTTGGTGCAGCTGGAGCTACTTCTGCGTTCGTAAGAATCATGGACTACGAATTACGGCACTTGCAGCATTGCACGGTGGCGTACGTCGATGACGTAGTGGTCTACACGGATTCCACGCCTGAGCAGCATTTGAAGGACGTTGAGGACGTACTTCGCACCTTGGGGGACGCTGGCATCCGTTTGCATGCAGGCAAGAGTACCTTTGGTGCAGCCACGGTGGACTTTCTGGGCTATCGCATTGGTCACAACTCCATTGGCGCGCAAGAAGCCAAATGCAAGGCCATCCAGGAGCTTCCAAGCCCTCAGGACAAGACTGGGCTCCGCTCGATCTTGGGCATGATGAACTACTATAAGGGCTTGGTGGGTGAGCCAGGGGGGCCAAATTACTCTGAGATGGCCCGCCCTCTCAATGACCTGCTCAAGAAGGAGGTCACTGACATCAAGGCAGCCTGGGGGAAGGAGCAAGACCGAGCACTTCAAGAACTTAAGGATGCTCTCTGTTCTGGGAGGTGCCTGAGGCCTATCGATTATGACAGACCCCTCATATTGTACACCGATTGGAGCACCTATGGCATTGGCGCAGTGCTGGGCCAGACGGACGATGATGGGAAGGAGTACATTTGTATGGCAATCAGCCGATCCCTGAGTAAAACGGAGAGACAGTACGCCAGCTTCAAAGGGGAGATGCTCGCAGTGGTGTGGGCAGTGCGCACACTGAGGCAGTACTTGCATGGAGTCCACTTCACTTTGGTGACCGACCACTCACCGCTCACCACCCTGATGGAGAAGGCCGATCTCCAAGGGCAACACCTACGCTGGGCAATCAGTTTGCAGGAGTTTGACTTCACTGTGAAGTATCGTCCAGGTGCCAAGAACAGCAACGCTGACGTGCCGTCTCGCTACCCACTGCCGTCCACGACGGATGAGACTGGAGCGAGGCATGAGAGAGAGAAGGTGACCGCGTTACACGCAGGCGTGGGGGAAGTTCACACGAAGGACTTCGGTGACCACTTGTGCTTTATGTTGGCTGGGGATACCTTCCCAGGGGAAGAGGCCACGCCAGAGGTGCAGGTTGCCAACTACTGCAGGATGGCTGCCATGGAGCAGCTGGGCACAGGACCAGTGCATCGTTTGTTCGACTTGCACTACCACGAGGAATTAGAATGCAATCATGGGGACATGTTCGACACTGACTTACCTGAGCTGGTGACCGACTCTGGAAGGCTAGCCAGAGCAGCTTGGAAGGCGTTGAGCCTGGTCAGGCCGACGCGAGGTACGCACGGCGAGGGAAGCCCTGCTGTGTACAGCAATGAGTACTTTGAAGGTGAACGCATCCTGAAGCCCGAGAAGGTGGACACCAGGGTGCTGGGCAGGCGGTTCTTCTCGCAAGCTCGGCAGGAAGGCGTGGTGTGCTACGAGCCATGTGGAGGCCTGTGTGCTGGGCTAGAAATGTTGCTCCGCAGTGGGATGAAGGTGGATCGCTACCTGTATCAGGACATATCCCCGAGCAGTCGGACAGTTGCCAGAGCCAGGTGCACGGCATTGCTAAGACGATACCCTGACCTCATCTCGCCCCGTGCAATAGAGTTTGGGGCTCTACCCCAAGATCTGCGCGAGACCACCAGTGCCGACTTCATACGAGCAGGAGCTCTTCAAGGACGCCAGTGGGTCATGGTATGTGGGTTCCCATGTCAGGATCTCTCCCCTGCTGGAACACTCACAGGCCTGGATGGCAGGCACAGCAAATTATTTTATGAAGTGGTCAGGCTTCTGTCCACACTCCAGCAGCTGCAGCGGCAGAGGCCTCCAGGCTATATCCTGGAAAATGTTTCTCCGTTGTCGCACAGACCTGGAACCAAGATCAGGGACGAGGTGTTCCCGTACATTGCCAGCGTCATTGGTCGACCAGTAGTGTCCTTTGATGCAGCACAAGCAGGCGCTTACGCACATCGATTGCGAGCGTATTGGAGCAACTTGTTCCAGAGCCACCAGTTTCGCTCCGTCATGAGCAAGGTGGTGAGACCAGAAGGACGAATCGTATCGTCAATCATATGCAAGGGCTGGCATCCCAGGCCAGTGATAAGGACAGACCGCGCGCCTCATTACGTGGTGAACGTGGTGAGAGAACCATTGAGGGCACTACCCACCATCATGGCGACGCAAGGGTCAAGAGCGTTCAGAAGAGCGAGGATGGGCACCGTGGTGCGCAACCAGGACAATGAAGACGCCGAGGAAGAATCTCGAGAAGTGAACCTCGAAGAGAAAGCGCGAGCCATGGGCTACAGCGCAAGTGAGCTACGCATGGCCGATGGCCTGAACGACGTAGAATTGGCAAGCATTCTGGGCCTGGCCATGGATCGCAGGGCAATGGAGCTGCTGATGGCGGTCGCAGAAGCAAGCAGGAAGGGGCTCCCTCACAGCGAGGAATCCCCAGAGGCGGAGAATTCCCCAGGACAGCCCATCGCTGTAGACAACAACTGGGCAGACCACGAGGGGTCGGACCTTCAGCAGAGGCAAGCTTTGTTGGCGGAATGGGTTGAGAATTCGAACGCATACACCCAGCAGGTGGCGAAGACTATGACCCATCGTGACTGGGAGGAGAAGCTGCGGATAATGTGCTCGCAAGGGCAGAAAGGCGCAGAAGGAATTGGAGCCCAGCGACAGAAGGCTGGAACCAAGAAAAAGAAGAAGAAAGAGTGGCAGCTCTACACCATGGCGCAGTATCGTCAGAGGCATGAGAACCACTTCGTGAAGGAGGGCGCAACCCCAGCAGCGCGCGTGGATGTGCCTGCCTGGAGTCCGCCTGCCAAAGAGTCAGAGATGAGGCTCCCCAGGTTGGCGTGCACCACCAGATTCGAGGACCTGATGGCCAGCGTGGCTGAGCAGCGGGTAGACCGTGACAAGCATCGAGACGTACACGATGATGCATGGTGCCTTAGATGGTTGAAGTCCAATGGTAGAGTGAGGTTGCCAGAAGAGGAAGTTCGTCGAGTAAGGAGGCGAGCAGCACGACATCGATGGGACGAGGCTACGGACGAGATCTACATGGTCACCATGTCGGGCAAGGAGGTGAGAATACCTAAGCCTGCTGACCGTCTCGCGTTGGTAAAGGAATACCACTCCAGAACTGGACATTGGGGCATAAGACGTACGCAGCATCTTTTGTGGCAGCGCCATTGGTGGGCCGATCTGAAGAAAGACGTGGAGGCTGTGGTCACCCAGTGTGAGACCTGTCAGCGCGTGAAGACTCATTATGCGAGAGAGGAGGCATGTTTATCTCCCCTTGAGATCGTGTCGTTCATGTATCGCTGGTCGCTGGATTTGGCATGGCCTTCGAGGAGAGAAACCAAGTCTGGCAACAACCGAGTGCTCATCATGACCGAGCACTACACCAGGTTCATAATCTGCGTGCCCATTCCTGACAAGGAGGCGAGCACCATCGCAGCGGCATTTCGCAGTCATGTACTGGCTGTGTTTGGTGCGCCGGCAGAATGCTTGGTAAATGGAGGTAAGGAGTTTGAAGGCGAGTTCAAGCAGCTGTGCAGAGACTGCCTGATCGACCGGCGAGTCACCTCGCCAGACTCACCAGAAGGCAATGGGCTGACCGAGAGAGTGGTACGCACTATGAAGTTCTGCTTTAAGAAGCTTGCCTTGGAGAAGGGTCTCGATTATGAGTGGGATGAGCAGCTCTGGCCACTAGTGCTGAGCTATAATGCAGCACGCCAGGAGTCCACGGGGGTGGCGCCGTTCACCATGTTGTTTGCCCAAGAGGCAGTAGTGCCGCCTGATTTGAAACAGGCACCCAGCATAGATTTTGGTGCTGAGGTCGAAGATGAGAAGGATGCCAGAGTCAAGGACCTCCACCGGAGAGCACAGGTGGTGAGGCGACTGATGGTACACGCTGGTTGCAGCCTGGAGGTCGCACAGCATCGTGATACATTACATTATGAAGGGAGAAGAGGTGGGGGCTATGAGCCTAGTCCACACCAGTTTAAGGTGGGCGATTTCGTCTACATCAGGCAGAAGCCTCGCAGCGGCATGGAAGTCGCGACCAAATCTGCCATTCTGAAGCTGGTCAAGATACAGCGAGATGGTGTGGTGGTGCTTGAGGACGCCACCAAGTTAAGAGAGAAGAGCACCGTGCAGAGCATCGCGCCATGTCACCTACAGGTGAAGGACCAGTATGACTGCAGTGCAGCCGTTCCCAGTAAGCACCTAGCATGTGAAGTTTGCAGGAAGACTGATGGGGAAGCAGAGATGTTGTTGTGCGACGCATGCAACAGGGGGTACCACTTGTGGTGTCTGACCCCAGCACTGGATGGAGTACCAGAAGGCGAGTGGCTATGTCCCAGGTGCTCAGGCACGGGGATGCAAGCCGCCAATGCTGAGGTGCAGACCCAGAAAGACGAGAGTCCTGGTGCCCTAGAGGATAGACTGGGCATGAAGGAGCAGCAATTGAATGAGAAGCTGTCCGCGGAGATGCGCCTGTTGCCAGCAGACGCGGGTCCCCGTCGGGTGGTGAAGGGAGACAAGTTTCAGCCTTGGCATGCCATCTCATCAAGGGAGATGCTGTTGAAAGAGGAGGACATGTTCTTGGGCATGCCAAATCAGATTGATTGGGGAAGGCAGGACAAGCTCTCTGAGGCTGTGCAGATCTTCATGCCAGGGCATTGGAATGAGGGGCATCGCACGGTGCTGAGCAAGAAATATCGGGAACAGAAGGCCATGGCAAGGCATCTGAGGGATGCACCTCTTGTGCCTGCGTTGGCTGAAGAAGAAGTTGAAAGACGAGGAGAGCTGAGACACATGACTAAGGCTCAGGTGAGAGAAGCTAGCGCGCTGCAGTGGGGGCTTGAACTGGTCATCACAGTGCCCTCTGAGGTGAGGCGTTTGGCGACAGAGGTGGACTGGAAGTCCGTCGATGGCGTGTGGGACCCATGGGCAGGCACTGGGGTCATCAGTGAGGTGATGGTGGAGCAATGGCCGCAGTTGAGATTCATGAACAATGACTGGAACTCTCAGTTGGGCTGGTCTGAGGCGCATGACGCACTTCAGCCAGGTAACTATCGTATATGGAAGGAGAAGTATGGTGTCTGTGACGCAGTGGTGACTTCGCCTTGGTTCGCAGCGCTGGATATCGCGTTTCCGTTGGCAGTAATGGCCAGTCGTGTGGTGGCATGTGTCCACGTTCCATCTTATTACTTGACAGACATGACCGAGAGCAGGGCTGCGTACTTCAGACGATTGAGTCAGACAGGACGCTTGCATGTGATTGGGCATCTGGAACATGGACCTATTGGCCGCAGGTGTATGTGGGTCTTGGTGTTCAAGAATCCGCTGGTCAGAGCCAGAATGTTACAGGGTGGAGAAGGTGAAGGCATTGGTATGTTCACTTTCAGTTTGGGCAAGTTCATGGCAGATGGTGATACGACCCAGTATGCTGAACAAGCCCACATTTGAGTCTGTGCTACTGCACGCAGCAGCTACAGATGGGGGATGTTGGAATCTGGGCTTGCATGTAAGAGTTCAGCGTTCGATATCAGGGTATCAGAATTTTAAAAAATTTGTAGCTCTACGATCTTATGCTGTGTTGAGAATTGCTCGAACAGTCACCGGCACCAGTGAATATTAATGATGCTTATGACCAGTCGCGAGTGTTAAGTTCGTTCGATTCCGAGAATGTTTGTACCATCATATGCACGCGTTTGCGACAGCTGTAACAAACGCCGGCTTCTCATGGTACCGCGCCGGGTTTGTTCAGCTGGTGACACGCATGACAGTGGTGACAGCATGACAGGCTTTGCGAAGATGACCATCTGTGAGATGCAGACTTGTCAGAGAAGATATGGTCACCATCAAATGACCAGGGAATGATAAGATGAAGATGGCAGTGACTCCTTTGCCGCTGACGTGTCAGTCAGAATGCGGTGAACGGTAACATTGTTAGAGCTGGCATGGAATAATGACTTTCCATTGGCCAGATGAAGATTTAAGGGCTAGAACCCGTTACAGTTTTGGGAAATGTGACAGAGCATTGAGATATAAGTAGGCTCTGACCGGAGGTCAGGCTAGTGGACTCATTATTGTTTTGCCTTCGCAAGTACTAGGTGGCTGTTCGCGTGCCAGTGCTAGAGTGCTAAGACAGTTCTGCTCACAGCTTTTGTACACAATAATTCGTATTTTGTGGTTATAATATCAATTTTGACGGATATATTTTACTGCTGTTTTCATACTTTTTCATGTTGGAATCTGGGCTTGCATGTAAGAGTTCAGCGTTCGATATCAGGGTATCAGAATTTTAAAAATTTTGTAGCTCTACGATCTTATGCTGTGTTGGGAATTGCTCGAACAGTCACCGGCACCAGTGAATATTAATGATGCTTATGACCAGTCGCGAGTGTTAAGTTCGTTCGATTCCGAGAATGTTTGTACCATCATATGCACGCGTTTGCGATACGTATACGATTGTGAAGCTTGGGCGCTAGGTCCGGCCCCCTGACTCACGTGTGACAATCGTATAGGCGGTGTGTTGGAAGTAGCACGGTGACAATCAATTCCGTCACCTGTCACTTCCTATGGTAGGGTGTATGACCGTCACCAAACCTGAACCCTACACCCGTAGTCCTCACTTAACGGACAACTTATGGTTTCTATATCACATTCTGAGAAACAGCCTTATTAGTTAGGTATTACACCGTATTATGTCTGTGTGTTATATCTAGCAACGCGCACTCCTATTTGGCGTTATAGCGTGCGTTATAATGGGGGTCACGTTATTACCAACCTAGGTGGCGGTGGCGGTGGCGGTGGCGGTGGCGGTCGGCGGTGGCGGTCGGCGGTGGCGGTGGCGGTGGCGGTGGCGGTCGCGGTCGCGGGTTCCGTTGCCGTTGCCGTTGCCTTTGCCGTTGCGATTTTCCATCGCGTGACCTAACGTACGGCGTATTAAGACCATATTTAAAAACGCGACGGATATAAAATCCA
Source organism: Cymbomonas tetramitiformis (assembly GCA_001247695.2). Taxonomy (NCBI): domain Eukaryota; kingdom Viridiplantae; phylum Chlorophyta; class Pyramimonadophyceae; order Pyramimonadales; family Pyramimonadaceae; genus Cymbomonas; species Cymbomonas tetramitiformis. The sequence continues at coordinate 13,001 of LGRX02026541.1, read as the reverse complement.
AGCTTAAATACTTATAACGTTAATATCGGGATTGCTTATATGCAGCCGCCCCGGAACGTGCAGGTGCAATTAAGGGACACCAATGCCTGCCGGAAGGGCATTCTGAAGGTTTGAGGTAGTCGAGGGCTTAGGTCCTCCCAAACGGTCTTTGGGGATTTGCGTAAGGGGCGTAACCGGTTGACCTGAGGTCCAACTGGTTGGAAGTGATTAGTGCAAATTGATTAACTGGTTGGGGTTAGCTAGTAAGTAAATAAGAAATTGATTAACTAGCTACAAAGGGTTAATTGCTTTTTTGCACTAGTTAACTGGTGGTTTAACTGGTTGCTGTATTGCCAAAATTGAGTATTTGGATAATGCGGCATTAAATTTTGCACATTCGAGGTCAAAATCGACCCATTCGGGTATACGTATTAGTTGTGCCAGATGTCATAATTACTGGCAACGCGAGGTACTTATTATTCCTATTATTAATGAAAACCTATTACATCTGAGTAATAGGCGAGCTCTTGCACAATAAGCGAAGTACATCTTTCGGGTAAGCTTAATCGAAACATTTCCACCCTCACCTCGAGGACCGCTTTTTGAAGCTATCGATGCCGACAGCTTCTTCTTTGTACGCCCCATAGTATCTAAAGCCTTTTTTTAGCGCGATATACCTATATCGAACGGACAGTTCTGCAAATTTTACGAACTCTACAAGTGCTTACTGTATAGATAAAGGCTTATGTTTCCAAGAGATACCAGATAGAGAAGACAACAACTGGCTTCGTGAAAACGCTCGACACTCGACTACGTGCTCATGACACTCATCTCGGCTCACGCGATCAGGTTGATGTCACTCGACTGTGACGAAAATCAAAAATCTCGATTTTTCGATTTTCCGACCGATCGCAATGGGCAACATGGGTGATTAACTGGTAATTAATAAATTGTGAGGGGGGTCAGCTCGTTACTGCCACTAAGTAGTTGATTCGATTAATAGAATTGATTAACTAGCTACAAACGGTTAGTGCGAATTGATTAACTAGCTAGGGTCAGTTAGTTAATAAAAATGAAATTGATTAACTAGCTAGTAACAATAACTGGTGGTAACTGGGTCTAACTAGTTAACGGGCCCAACTAGTTACGCCCCTTAGATTTGCGTGAATCCAATTTCTCGCAAAGATTTGGCATGCTACTTCTTTACATCATCTCTAGAGATGTACGAATGCAGCTGTTCCCATCGGTTTCTCGCAACGCCCCAAGTAACGTTTGTTCAACAGCCCATATGGACGTACTTGTTGCGTTGGTTTGCGTATTTAGTAACTTACACGCGCCATCCCGGATGTGCCGCGGGGCTCGAAGCGTGTAAACCAAATGACCAAATGAAACACAGATGCACACATATAGCGTTGAAAATATGTTGTTATTACTATTTCTCAGCGTTCCCTTCGGCAGGATACCAAAGGGAATGCCGTTTTGCGGATGCCGGTTCCCGCTTCCGCCACACGAAGCGGGGAATCCGGGATCTGCTTCCAGTCACCGAATCTGTGCAGGGATGCTTCCTTGCGTTCATAATACCTTATATTAAACATTATTCGCTTCTAATATATCGCGAAGAGTTATCAATCTCTTCATTAATCTACCCCGCTGCACTAGGTTTTCACAGTGTAAAGCGCTTAAGAAGCGCGAACGGAAGCGGACAGATTCCAGAAAGATACCGGTGCGATTTCGATAACGGATTAGATGTCCTTCCTATTTAATCGAACGGCTGTACGGAATTTGTAAACAATGAAAAATATAATTCGCATCTGAGGAATCGAAAAGGAATCCGTCGCGCTTTTCATTACACTCTTAATACGCCGTATGACGGTTCGTTCTTTTCTGCTTCTCTGTATGTGATATGTCTGTAACTCTAACTCGTAACTGTTTTCTAAACTGTTTTGTGTTTTATACAAATACTAGGCTCGGTCGATCTCAATGTTTGAGATCTCCGCTAGGCCTGTTCACCTGTAGGCTATCTGAATCTGATCGTTCGATCATCTCATCATTCGTTTATATTTTGTATTTATACAAAGAATCTGATACAAACAGTGCAGTGATGAGTGAAATGAATGACTACCGTACACTACAAACTCAAAGCGAAAGGTCAAACACAGTTTTTAAAAAACTGTAAACTCGGTTTTTAAAAATCAGTTCGATCACGAGTTCATGACTGACAGATGACGCTGACAAAGTGTCGTCACAGTGTCATCATCCCGCTCTGCTATTCGCGGTTTGCTTGTTTAAGTAAGGTAAAGTCAGGTAAGGTATAAAGGTAATTTGCTTCCGCCCTAAAACATAAAGAGTAGAGGTATAATACTAGGCGGATCGATCTCAAAAAGAGATCTCCACTAGGCCATCTGACCGTAGGATCATGTGCGCGACAGTGCTTCGCTTTTTGCTTCCCAACATGCCATGCCATAACGCGAGGGTGGCGTCGCGATAAATGCACGCGACTGCAGTGGCACTGTCATCGTTAGCGTCTGGCGATCGTGAGATCGGAAGTTCGTCTGTGTCGCCCGTTGGGATTCGCGCTTTGCTGCTGCTGCTGATTTGTGATTAAGTAAGTAAGTACTAGGCGCTGTCGATCACAAATATGCGATCTCCACTAGGCGTCGATCGTTTTGGACAGCGCGATTAATTACCATGCGATGTTAACATGGATATCGCCATTACATCATATGACCGCAGGATCATGTGCGCGACAGTGCTTTGCTTTTTGCTTCCCAGCATGCCATGCCATAACGCGTGGGTGGCGTCGCGATGAATGTACGCGACTGCAGTGGCACTGTCATCGTTGGCGGCTGGCGATCGTGAGATCGAAAATTCGACTGCGTCGCCCGTTGGGATTCGAGCTTTGCTGCTGCTGCTGATTAAGGTAAGGTAAGGTAAGGTAATTTGGTTTGGGTGAAGATTATAAAGGTCAGAGGTAGGTAAGGTAATTTGGTCAAGTTCCAAATCATAAGGAGCAGAGGTTTGTCATTTTGTAGTACAAGGGTCACAAGTACCCTAGTACGACATCGACAATCCGGCGCGCTATCGATAGCAACCTTGTGACACAGAACCAACGCGAGATCCGAGCACGAAAACCGCTCCCAAATTGAAATCTGTTGTTCCTTCGCGTGAGTTCAAACTGACAAACTCGTAACTAAACTGGCAATCACTCAACTCGTTGTTCAGCTCTACCTGGGTACACTTTTTCGTGAAAAGCATTCCGCCTGCTTTATTCGAGTTGTACAGAAATCCTTCGTTCACCAAAGATGCGTGTGATCGCAATATTTATCGCTGCCTGTTGCCTTCTGGCGGTACGTGCCGAAGTGGAGGAGAAGCCAGAGTTCTTTTTCTACAACACTGCATCAGGAGAGTCGAGCTGGACCGATCCAAACTTGGTTGAGGCAAAAGATAAGGACGGAAACGTTTATTTCTACGACCCTGCTAACTCAACACACGTTTTCTGGGAGGGTGAGAAGCCCGAGAAGTTCGCCTGGATCGAGTCAACTGTTAAGGAAGGCGAAGAACACGCTGGCCAAACATACTACTTCAACACCGTCACCGATGCCGTCTCCTGGGAAAAGCCTGCCTCTCTTTCTTGGAAGAAAATGAGCTCCAACAGGATCTTTTATTACAACCAGATCACTGGGGAGAGCGTTGCTGAACGTCCCGCGGAAATGGGATTCGTGGACGAGAAAACTGGTCGTACTTTCTGGGTTGACCCCAAGACTGGTGAAGCCACTTGGGAAAGCGAACACTGGTGGACTGAGGTAAAGATCGAGGAGGGTGAACATGCTGGTATGTCTTATTATGTCAACGAGAAAACCAAGGACTCTACGTATGACAAACCCAAGGCTATGGGTTGGGTCGAATGGCACGAGGAGTTGTAAAGAAGGAAGTAGAGTACAGCAAATCTGTGCCAAGGCTAGAAAACTAAGTGTGGAAGGTGCTGTGACACTTGACTTGTACTTTTTACAAAGCCGTGATAATATGTGTGTAACTCTTCTTAGTCAATTTCTCGTCAACTGTTTAACCGGTCGCTTGCACGTGCGTAACGTGTTTCGTACATGTTGCTGCATTAACGGCTTGAGTATCCTGGCCCTGATTCGTTCAACTGTTTCGTGGTATGGCGGGCGCTTCCTTTGCTGCTCCTAAAGTTCAAAGCTTGTTATATGAGGTCTCTCGCTCACTTGTGGTGAAGCTAGGTATTCCTTTTTCACTATGCCGATCTCTTTACAAGTATCCTTGTAGAGATCAAAGCCCTCCTCAACCCACTTTGCAACTGTCTTTTCGTTGTAGAATACCTCAGTGTCCACGGCACTCCCTGACATGTTTCGTTTACGGGCCCTGCTGAGATCGCAGCTTCGTGTCCAAGGTGTTGAATACCACGTACCCTCTAACCATAGTTTTCCTATGTGAAGCTAAATATCTGTCCTCGACACTGCAACTCGAACTTACTCCTACCACGGTCCTACCACGGCCCGACCGTCCGAGTTTTGTGATTTTTGTCATAACAGAGGGGAGGGGAAATTGGGTTGATCTTGGCGAGTATTTTTTCTCGAAGAGGTGCACCTCTGGTTGCAAATCTTGTGACTTTCTTCATCGTTGTTCTTATCACGGACGCCCTTTCTGACTTCTTGAGGCTGAAGAGATCTAGTGTTGGATCCAAATAGGGCTTCATGTGCGATCGTTGCTCTGATAGTTGGGCGACCTTGGAATGAGCTTCTCTCGTATTGTGTGGCTTTCGAGATGTGTGCTTGACTTGTTTTCTCTTTCGTCTGCGTCCTGCGTAGGTTGCTTAGAGGGGACGGTCAGGTGCAATCCTAAAATACAGCGATAACATATGTTTATTCAGTCCGATCCATCGTGTACTTTGTGGTCGTCTTTTTACAAGACTTTTGAAGTATGCGCTACCACAGTTTGTGCTATTTCCGTATAGGATACCGTCGGGGCTGTGCGGCTTAGAGAAATGTAAACTAGAAAAGGGACTTTTATTCAGTGTCTAGACAAGTCCTGTGGTGGTCAAGTCAATTGTTAATTTTAAATGAACCATGGAGTGACACTCAGAGAGCCCAGATTTGACACAATTTCAGAGCTCATAGTTCGTTTAGAGCTCTTGTGCGACATCCAAAGGTTCAATGCTATGATCGACCGGTGGCTCTATAGGTTGGTGTTCGGGGGTGCTCTCTAAGAGCTTCTAAGTCTACTTAACAATACAGGGAACCTAGTTCAAGCCTGCAAGAGATATGTATGGCTGTAAGCAAGATACATATATGTGAATCGGATCTTTCTTAAATGTCGGAGTTACAAAAGCCAGGTGTGGCTGTTCAGTAACAAATTCAAAACTGTTTCATTCAGCCTGTTCGGCTGCTTTATGCCATGGTTTCCGATCTCGACTTTCGAACTTCACTCGATGTCGACTCCTGTCAGTTCCCATCATACTTCATGAGAACTCGAACAGTCACATCATAGAATCTGCCGACTAGCCCAGTTATATCATCACTGTATTCCGAGCCACTCCATATCACTCTGAATAATTATAACTGTGCTGACTTGGCAATATTGGAGGCCATACCAGCTTTCCCTCCAATTTCTCTGACTGCTGGTTTTCCCACCAAAACTCACTTTCGGGTCAGGTATTTCTGTCAGTCATTTCTGTCAGACCCCCTTGTCATCTGGTCACATAAATGCCTGTCACTGATGACTGTCATCGTACCCGTCACTCGTAGCTCTGACGCGCCATCATACTGTCTCGTGACTTACCCTAGCACAACTCTCCCCCCCTTTTAGGCGCGCGCTTACGTCCTCGCTAGCGTTAGAGTTCGCCTGTATTTACATTGTCTGGGGATCAACAAACATGCACAGTGATGCTGGCTTCTAAGCCTCGGGTTCTCGGGTCCCGTGCCCCTCAGTCCTCGGGTCTGAGTCCCCCTGGCTTCTAAGCCTCGGGTTCTTGGGTCCCGTGCCCCTCAGTCCTTGGGTCTGAGTCCCCTTCCGCGCTGGAGGTTTCCCTAGGTTCCGTCCCCGAATTACGCTGCCAACGCTTAAACGGTTCTGTCGCCCTGGTACTTTTCTCGCTTTGCGGGTCTTGCGCTGCTTTGCGCCCTGAGGGTTTTAGACCCCAGTATCTTGTTCCTGCATCGAGATCTCATCCGTCTGCGCTGTCAGGGTGGCGATGAGGTCCATGATAGCTGCTGCACTTTCCTCGCTCATGCGCTTGCCCAACTTCAGTCCACAGAACAGATGGTGCAATAAGGTGCGGGGAATCGCGTATACTGCTTGCGCTGACCCCATGCCTCGTGTTCTAGACGCTGAAACTCCTTCTTGCGATGTGTTCTCGTGCTTTCCCAGCACAGCTCTCGCGGGACATGGCGTTGCTTGAGTACACTGCAGCAGGGGTACGGGTAGCACGGCGTTCGTCCAGATATGTGTAGGTTTCATGTAAGGTGTCCCATACCTACAGTAGGAGACGGGGTGAGGATCGGGTAACCCCTTCATCACAGATCGCGTGTGCAGCCCTCGCAGTGCATCCCCAGCTGGGTTCTCAATGAAGTAGTATGCTGGATCGTAGTACTCGATGATCTGCCGGGTACGTTTCACTCGTCGATCAGCCAGTTCCAGATCTGGTACTCCTATAGTCTTGGCCTTGCTGTACTCCTTACATGGTGGGCTCGCCCAGATCACGTCGAAGTGGTGTCGGGGGTACAGCTTGTAGTTCCAGTGGAGAATGTCCTCAGTGCATGTTGCTTGCCACTTGGGAAGAATATCCACTGTCACCACTTCGCAGCCGTCGAACTGTCGTTGGAACTGTTGCTCCACAGATCCAGTCCCACAGAAGAGGACGAGGATTCTCACAGGGTGTTGCACTGTTGTGAGATGTGGCTGGTACACCTGACTGGCACCCTTACTGTAAACCTTCGGAGTGGGGGCTCTCATTGCCATGAGCTGAGCCCTCTGCTCCTGCTGCTGGCCGTGCGTCTCTCTACGCCTCTTTTCTGGAGCCCTCCTCTGCTTCTCCTCATCAGCCTCAAAGGCTCTCAGAGGTTCCAGCCTGCCTCCCTTGCCCTCCAGGTCTTCTCGAGTCCGCCACTGGCTGTGACTGTGTGGTAATCCCTTCCACTTAGTCAACCACTCCTGTACTGACCCGCCAGTTTTCCCGCCTAGCTTTCTGAAGCGCGTGCGAATGATGCGCTCCACCTCGCGCTCCTTCTGCCCTTCTACCATTACTGGCGGTGGTGCCATCTCCTCCCGTCTGCTAACAAAGTGATCTGCGCCTGACTGTACTGGGCTGAGCCTGTCTGCAGTGAAAGTGTCATGTACCTTCCAGTGCACAGGCAGCTCCAGTCTGTAGGCTGACGGGGCTCCTCGGTCCTGTACTGGCAGTTCTTGCTGTCGATCACTGTATAGACACTCTACTACTCGCAGAGGTCCGTGCCGCAACTTGCGCAACTTGGGTTTCAAGCCCCTGTCACCGGGCAGCGTCAGGTGCTGTCCATCCACCCACACCTGATCATTCACCTTGTACTGTTGGAGACGGTGCCGTGCATCGAACTGCTCTATCATACGCTGCTGAGCTAGTTGCAAACCTTCTCGTGCCGCCTGCAGCTGCTGCGCGAACTGCTTGGCCAGCTGGTGAGCGGTACCCTGCTTGTCCGCTGCTGTGCGACCTCCCTTCCTCCTCTTTGCGCCTCCCTCCAGAGCTGCATCCATGAAGAGGTCCAACTGAGTCGCTGGCGCATGTCCATACACCAGTTCGAACGGTGAGAACCCTGTCACTGCCGACTTGGAGTCGTTGATGGCGTACTCCACTGGAGCCACCCACAGGTCCCAATCCTCCTGGTTCTCTGCCACGTAGCAACGCAGCATGCGCTCCACAGTGTGGTTACTGCGCTCCGCCTGGCCATCACTCTGCGGGTGATAAGGGGTGGTGCTGGCTACCTTCACGCCCATCAGTCGCATGAACTCCTGGGTCAGAGCATCTCGAAAGCGCGGGTCCCGGTCGCACACAATCTTCATTGGGGCTCCGTGCAGTCGCCACACCGCATCCATGAACATTCTGGTCACCACCTCCGCTGAGCTATCATTGTACGCCATTGGGACCACGTGCACCATCTTACTCAGTTTACAAGTAAAGGTGGCGAAGGCGTTCACACCTCTCTCTGTCGTGGGGAGCCCAGTAACAAAGTCTATACTCACCACTTCCCACAATCGACTAGGCACAGAGTGAGGCTGTAACAGGCCTGCTGGGTATCCCTGGCGCGGCTGGGTTTGCTGGCAGGTTACACACGTCTTCACCCATTCAGCTACGTCCAGATCCATACGCGGCCACCAGAATCGTCGCCTGACTCTGTCCAGGGTCTTGTCCCTCCCTGTGTGGCCAGCTGCAGGTGCTTCATGAGCCTCCCTCAAGACCAGCTCTCTCAGAGGGGAGTCGGGAGCTAAGACCACCTGATAGCGCCCTTCCGCCACTCTCCAGATGATGTTACTCACCAGTCGAAAATGCTCGGTGCGGTGATGTTGAGTGGCCAGTAGTTCCTGCTTCAGAGCTGAAAGGTACTCACTGCGCCTGTGCTCTGCTCGTAAGGCACGCAGAAACATGCCTGGTTCCACCACTCCTGCCTGGTCCCTGATCTTGGCTGCTGCGCCCTTGAGAGTTACCGCTGGTGATGCTGAGGGTCTCTCCCTTGGGGCTGTGATCTCTTCAAAGTGCTTCCGCTGCGGCTTAGCCAACACTACCAAGACGGGCCATGGAATGGGCAACTCTTGCAGGGCTGTACGGTGTCCCCTTTCTTCGCCAGGAGAGACGAACATCCGGTTGGGCTCCCCTTGCTCGTTCACTCGGGGTATGGTCTCTGCAATTTCCATTCCGTACTCTCGCAGCAGGGGCCGCCAGTCAGCCTGCGGGAAGTCAGGCAACAGGAACAGCGCGGCTGTGCTCTGGGGAGCGTGTCGGGCCTCTGAAGCATAGTGTCTTAGGATGTCAGCAATGCTCACCTTGGAATCCGAGAAGGGTGGGTTACACCACACCACGCGACCCCTCCACTGTTCCTTCAGACAATCTGTCCAGAACGTGTCCACCTGCCGGTTCTGCCCCATGAGGTCGCAGCATGCGTCCACCTGGAACCGTCCACCCAACACTTTCGCGTACTTGGCTTGCAATCGACTAAACTCGGACGGAATCAGCTTCCAGTCCTGATTGTCTACCAGGGGTTCCCCAGGTTGCATCCTTGGTGAGGACTGCTGCTGTACCGCTGCTGGCTGCTGCTTCTCTGCTGGTCGCTGCTCACTCTGGGCTCGTGTCTGGACTCCTGCCATTGCTGGTAGCGCGGCCATCCTCTCCACTGTGACCATAGCGTCCAGCCATAAGTCCGGTGTTTCTGCCCACCAGAGACCGTTCAGCTGAGTTAGCTTACCGGTTACTTTGGGCTCACTGACCGGTGGGTACTCACCTTCCTCCTCGTCCGACGAGCTGAGCTCTAAGTCCAGGGGTGAAGTGGGGTCTTCCTCTTCTGCAACCTTCAGGCCAGCCACCATGTCTTCTGATTTCCCCTTGGCTCCCGCAGCTCTTCTACCCTCCTCTGCAGACACCGGCTGGTCAGTGCTCGGATCCACATAGCCAGCCTCCTTCAGCCCCTCGCGCGCCGTCGCCTGCACGTAGTCCGGTCGCCGTGAGGCAGCGTCCGGTACCACCAGTGTGCGTCCAGGCACGTGCTCCATGGCGTGCACTCCTACCTCCACCAGGTCTTCGTACCACCTAGCCTGGCGTCGGCTGAGCTCCCGTCCAGGTGCGAATAACCACTTTAGAGGAGCATGATCCCCCATTAACCTGAACTCCGTGAATATCAGGTAATGTCTCCAAGTCTGCGTAGTGCAGTGGTGGATGGCGGCTAGCTCACGCTCACCTGCGTGGTAGTTCTGCTCAGCAGACGAGAACTGCTTACTCTCGAAGGCTATGGGTTGCAGGCCCTTGCCTAGATCCTGCATCAGCACGCCAGCTAAAGCCACTGCACTCGCATCAGTCTGCACAACAAAGGGGCTGGTGCCGCGATGCGCTGCTTCCTGATCGGGCAAGATCAAGGTCGGTGCCGTGGTGAGAGCGGTCTTGAGGCGTTCAAAGGCGTGTTCCTGCTCTGGTCCCCATTCCCATGGCACTAGGTTCTTGGTCAGCTTGGTCAAAGGGTGCGCTAAGTCAGCGAAACCCTGTATGTACCGTCGATAGAACCCAGCCAAGCCCAAGAACTGTCGCACGTGCTTCACCGTCTCGAGTCGCGGCCAGTCCCGTATGGAAGCTATCTTGTCTTGCTGAGGTCGGCAACCTGTGCGGTCAATGACGTGTCCCAGAAAACGTACTGAGCGTTTGAAACAACGTAACTTGGACTCCTTCAACTTGACCTTATTCTGTCGGCATACCTCCAAAACCTGCCGCAGATGGTCCAGGTGCTCCTCGGGGTTGCGAGAGAAGATCATGATGTCATCCACAAAGACTCTGACGAACGGCAGGTGGCCCAAGTATTTCTGCATCATTCGCTGCCAGCACGAAGGGCTATTGGACAGCCCCATATGCATGACCAACCACTCATAAGCTCCAAACGGCGTGGTCATGGCCGTCTTCTCGATCGCGTCCTCCTCCATGGGCACCAGAATCCCCACAGAGCGTCCGCGGTAGAGAAGATAGTCGCTCCCTGCAGGTCATCGATGAGAGACTGTACGTCAGGGAGAGGGTAACGGTCCTTCACAGTGATCTCGTTGATCTGGCGATAGTCGATCACCAGTCGCAGTTCCTTGGGGTTGGAGGGTTTGGGCACCATCAACACTGGACTGCCCCAGGGTGAGGATGAAGGACGGATGTATCCCTTCGCCAAAAGCTCGTCCAGTTGCCCACGAAGTTGCCGCAACTCCTCCATAGACAGCTTGTAGCACCGCTTATGCCTCGCCCCATCTCGGTACTCCGGGTCCACGCGCAGCGGGGACTTGTGCTCGCGGTCCACGACGCCCTCAGGAAGCTCCATGCCCACCACGTCCTGGTACCGCTGCTTCAGCTTCACCAGCTCGTCCAGGATCCATTGTGGTACCTCTGCGTCCTCCTCATCCGGCTTGGCCTCCTTGGTCTCACCTTTGCTGTGCTCATCACTAGGTGTCGCCGCAGCAGCTGGTGCCTCTTTCCTGAAACAGCTATACCCATCTTTGCCTTGCCCTGTCTCAGCTTCTATAGGTGCTGCCAGTACTGGCTCGCTAACTCTGCGCGATCTCCTGTGGTTCACCCCTCTGCTCCTCCGTTGCTCCTGCTGCAGACGCAGTGCCTGCCCTGTTTTCCACAAACAGTATGCCTCCTCTTCCCACTCAGGTTCCAATTCCTCCGCGTGATGCTGTGCAGCCTCCTCCCGGAAAAATAATTAATATAGAATAAGTTTTCTTAATCTTAGAATAACCCGTTTCATCGTTAATTTAGAATAAGTTTTCTTGATGTCATCCGGCTATGACCGGTGGTCCTTTTCACGACTCGTGTTCAAATAATGTGCACACAGGTCAAACGCTCTCGTTCCCGCTGGTGCCATCATGAGGAAGCCTCCAAAAAGCTTTAAGAAGGTTTGTCTCGCTTGTGATAATGGTGGGCGCCGTTGTAATAGACACTCACGGCGTGTCCTGCTTGAAAAAAAGGCCCCTGTACTTCTTCTAGATTCTAAACCCTTTGACTTGCCTTTTACCGCTGCACGCGACCGGCAAGCATCTTTGAAACTTCCGAGTTTCAAAGATGCGTTTTGTATTTTGGGTGCACCCTAATTTTACAAAACGGCCGAGCGCTTCCCGTTTGTGCGGGATATTCACATTTATTCCATGGAATATTTCATATGGATTAACACACATAAGCACGAAGGCATCGGCCACGCATCTTTGAAACTAACGAGTTTCAAAGATGCGTTTTTTGTCATTTGGGTGCGCATACCCAAATAACAAATCAGCCGAGCGCTTCCCGTTGGCGTGGGGTATCCAACGCTTGAATGTTGAATATTCATTGTAATATGAGTTAGCAAGCGAGGTTGCAAAGGCATCGGGACAGAATCTACGAAACTGTCCTATGCCTTTGCCTTTGGGTTTGGGTTCGAAGGTGACACCCAAACCCAAAGATGCCAAACAGCCGAGGGCTTCCCGTGCGTCCTAACGCACGAAACTTGGCACGAATACTACCATGGTACATATATTTAAGTTACCAGAAGCTCAAGGCTTCAAGTTACTTGTGCGCGAAACGCGCAATTTATTTCTAAGGCAGATGTTTTGGGTTTGGGTTCGAACGTGACACCCAAACCCAAAGATGCCAAACAGCCGAGGGCTTCCCGTGCGTCCTAGAGCACGAAACTTGGCACGCATACTGCCAAGATACGTATATTTGAGTTACTTGAAGCTCAAGGCTTCAAGTTACTTTTGCGCGAAACGCGCAATCTATTTCTAAGGCAGATGTTTTGGGTTTGGGTTCGAACGTGACACCCAAACCCAAAGATGCCAAACAGCCGAGGGCTTCCCGTGCGTCCTAGAGCACGAAACTTGGCACACATACTGCCAAGATACATATCTTTCAGTAAGTTGAAGCTCAAGGCTTCAAGTTACTTACTTTTTGTCAAGCAGAACACGCCGTGAGTGTCTATTGTGGCAAAGATGGCAAATAATAAAAGTCATTATGCGTAAAGAGTCGTTAATCACGGCCGTGACTTTTAGATTCACGGCCGTGAATATTTCCGAATGGAACCAAAAACCGTTCGATTTTAATCGAACGGTTTTTGGTTCCATTCGGACATATGGACATCACGGCAAGACAACTCTTCAGTGTAATATTTCGCATGGCATGGGGATAGCTCAACAGGTACAGGTACAACGTCATGGATGCATGCACCGGTCATAGCCGGATGACATAAAGAAAACTTATTCTAAATTAACGATAAATTGGGGTATTCTAAACTTATGAAAAAATATTCTAAATTAAATAGCCTACCCAC
>LGRX02026540.1:0-14436 GCA_001247695.2 Cymbomonas tetramitiformis | reverse complement strand
CGCGTGCGCGCGTATGCGTAATCACTGGGCGAGCGAAGCGAGCGGCCACGAGCGGCGCGTGAGCGCAACGCGAGTAAGGGCGGCAAAAATTTTGCGGCTTTTCGGCCAATTTGGCGTGTCGCTATGTGTTGCGAAAACGGAGTGCACGGCTATTTCCGAGGTGTTGGAGGGTGCCACTAAACAACGGGCCCGAGGGGCAGATCCTAAACTATACAGGGCCCCTGCGACTCTTTGGAAGCCAATAGGAATGCGGAGGTAACAACGACCACCACCAAATCTGATGGGTCTATACACCAAGCCTGTGGGGGTGGATGAAGGGGAGCACCATCATTTAATTTCGTCGCTCTGCCTCTCAAATAATCATAACAATTTTAGACTTAGCAAGCACCCTTGCTTGTGGAGTGCCCCGCTGGCGACAGGGGGGGCAGTGGTGCCCCCCCCTCCCACCCCCCTCCCGCAATAAGTTTTTCGGGGGCAAAGTAGTGGATCTCCTGAAAGTCTATCTTACGCGTGTACGCGCGTGCGCGCGTATGCGTAATCACTGGGCGAGCGAAGCGAGCGGCCACGAGCGGCGCGTGAGCGCAACGCGAGTAAGGGCGGCAAAAATTTTGCGGCTTTTCGGCCAATTTGGCGTGTCGCTATGTGTTGAAAACGGAGTGCACGGCTATTTCCGAGGTGTTGGAGGGTGCCACTAAACAACGGGCCCGAGGGGCAGATCCTAAACTATACAGGGCCCCTGCGACTCTTTGGAAGCCAATAGGAATGCGGAGGTAACAACGACCACCACCAAATCTGATGGGTCTATACACCAAGCCTGTGGTGGTGGATGAAGGGGAGCACCATCATTTAATTTCGTCGCTCTGCCTCTCAAATAATCATAACAATTTTAGACTTAGCAAGCACCCTTGCTTGTGGAGTGCCCCGCTGGCGACAGAGGGGGCAGTGGTGCCCCCCCTCCCACCCCCCTCCCGCAATAAGTTTTTCAGGGGCAAAGTAGTGGATCTCCTGAAAGTCTATCTTACGCGTGTACGCGCGTGCGCGCGTATGCGTAATCACTGGGCGAGCGAAGCGCGCGGCCACGAGCGGCGCGTGAGCGCAACGCGAGTAAGGGCGGCAAAAATTTTGCGGCTTTTCGGCCAATTTGGCGTGTCGCTATGTGTTGAAAACGGAGGGCACGGCTATTTCCGAGGTGTTGGAGGGTACCACTAAACAACGGGCCTGAGGGGCAGATCCTAAACTATACAGGGCCCCTGCGACTCATTGGAAGCCAATAGGAATGCGGAGGTAACAACGACCACCACCAAATCTGATGGGTCTATACACCAAGCCTGTGGGGTGGATGAAGGGGAGCACCATCATTTAATTTCGTCGCTCTGCCTCTCAAATAATCATAACAATTTTAGACTTAGCAAGCACCCTTGCTTGTGGAGTGCCCCGCTGGCGACAGGGGGGGCAGTGGTGCCCCCCCTCCCACCCCCCTCCCGCAATAAGTTTTTCAGGGGCAAAGTAGTGGATCTCCTGAAAGTCTATCTTACGCGTGTACGCGCGTGCGCGCGTATGCGTAATCACTGGGCGAGCGAAGCGCGCGGCCACGAGCGGCGCGTGAGCGCAACGCGAGTAAGGGCGGCAAAAATTTTGCGGCGTTTCGGCCAATTTGGCGTGTCGCTATGTGTTGAAAACGGAGTGCACGGCTATTTCCGAGGTGTTGGAGGGTGCCACTAAACAACGGGCCCGAGGGGCAGATCCTAAACTATACAGGGCCCCTGCGACTCTTTGGAAGCCAATAGGAATGCGGAGGTAACAACGACCACCACCAAATCTGATGGGTCTATACACCAAGCCTGTGGGGGTGGATGAAGGGGAGCACCATCATTTAATTTCGTCGCTCTGCCTCTCAAATAATCATAACAATTTTAGACTTAGCAAGCACCCTTGCTTGTGGAGTGCCCCGCTGGCGACAGGGGGGGCAGTGGTGCCCCCCCTCCCACCCCCCTCCCGCAATAAGTTTTTCAGGGGCAAAGTAGTGGATCTCCTGAAAGTCTATCTTACGCGTGTACGCGCGTGCGCGCGTATGCGTAATCACTGGGCGAGCGAAGCGAGCGGCCACGAGCGGCGCGTGAGCGCAACGCGAGCAAGGGCGGCAAAAATTTTGCGGCTTTTCGGCCAATTTGGCGTGTCGCTATGTGTTGAAAACGGAGTGCACGGCTATTTCCGAGGTGTTGGAGGGTACCACTAAACAACGGGCCTGAGGGGCAGATCCTAAACTATACAGGGCCCCTGCGACTCATTGGAAGCCAATAGGAATGCGGAGGTAACAACGACCACCACCAAATCTGACGGGTCTATACACCAAGCCTGTGGGGGTGGATGAAGGGGAGCACCATCATTTAATTTCGTCGCTCTGCCTCTCAAATAATCATAACAATTTTAGACTTAGCAAGCACCCTTGCGTGTGGAGTGCCCCGCTGGCGACAGGGGGGGCAGTGGTGCCCCCCCTCCCACCCCCCTCCCGCAATAAGTTTTTCAGGGGCAAAGTAGTGGATCTCCTGAAAGTCTATCTTACGCGTGTACGCGCGTGCGCGCGTATGCGTAATCACTGGGCGAGCGAAGCGAGCGGCCACGAGCGGCGCGTGAGCGCAACGCGAGTAAGGGCGGCAAAAATTTTGCGGCTTTTCGGCCAATTTGGCGGGTCGCTATGTGTTGAAAACGGAGTGCACGGCTATTTCCGAGGTGTTGGAGGGTGCCACTAAACAACGGGCCCGAGGGGCAGATCCTAAACTATACAGGGCCCCTGCGACTCTTTGGAAGGCAATAGGAATGCGGAGGTAACAACGACCACCACCAAATCTGATGGGTCTATACACCAAGCCTGTGGGGGTGGATGAAGGGGAGCACCATCATTTAATTTCGTCGCTCTGCCTCTCAAATAATCATAACAATTTTAGACTTAGCAAGCACCCTTGCTTGTGGAGTGCCCCGCTGGCGACAGGGGGGGCAGTGGTGCCCCCCCTCCCACCCCCCTCCCGCAATAAGTTTTTCAGGGGCAAAGTAGTGGATCTCCTGAAAGTCTATCTTACGCGTGTACGCGCGTGCGCGCGTATGCGTAATCACTGGGCGAGCGAAGCGAGCGGCCACGAGCGGCGCGTGAGCGCAACGCGAGTAAGGGCGGCAAAAATTTTGCGGCTTTTCGGCCAATTTGGCGTGTCGCTATGTGTTGAAAACGGAGTGCACGGCTATTTCCGAGGTGTTGCAGGGTGCCACTAAACAACGGGCCCGAGGGGCAGATCCTAAACTATACAGGGCCCCTGCGACTCTTTGGAAGCCAATAGGAATGCGGAGGTAACAACGACCACCACCAAATCTGATGGGTCTATACACCAAGCCTGTGGGGGTGGATGAAGGGGAGCACCATCATTTAATTTCGTCGCTCTGCCTCTCAAATAATCATAACAATTTTAGACTTAGCAAGCACCCTTGCTTGTGGAGTGCCCCGCTGGCGACAGGGGGGGCAGTGGTGCCCCCCCTCCCACCCCCCTCCCGCAATAAGTTTTTCAGGGGCAAAGTAGTGGATCTCCTGAAAGTCTATCTTACGCGTGTACGCGCGTGCGCGCGTATGTGTAATCACTGGGCGAGCGAAGCGAGCGGCCACGAGCGGCGCGTGAGCGCAACGCGAGTAAGGGCGGCAAAAATTTTGCGGCTTTTCGGCCAATTTGGCGTGTCGCTATGTGTTGAAAACGGAGTGCACGGCTATTTCCGAGGTGTTGGAGGGTGCCACTAAACAACGGGCCCGAGGGGCAGATCCTAAACTATACAGGGCCCCTGCGACTCTTTGGAAGCCAATAGGAATGCGGAGGTAACAACGACCACCACCAAATCTGATGGGTCTATACACCAAGCCTGTGGGGGTGGATGAAGGGGAGCACCATCATTTAATTTCGTCGCTCTGCCTCTCAAATAATCATAACAATTTTAGACTTAGCAAGCACCCTTGCTTGTGGAGTGCCCCGCTGGCGACAGGGGGGGCAGTGGTGCCCCCCCTCCCACCCCCCTCCCGCAATAAGTTTTTCAGGGGCAAAGTAGTGGATCTCCTGAAAGTCTATCTTACGCGTGTACGCGCGTGCGCGCGTATGCGTAATCACTGGGCGAGCGAAGCGAGCGGCCACGAGCGGCGCGTGAGCGCAACGCGAGTAAGGGCGGCAAAAATTTTGCGGCTTTTCGGCCAATTTGGCGTGTCGCTATGTGTTGAAAACGGAGTGCACGGCTATTTCCGAGGTGTTGGAGGGTGCCACTAAACAACAGCCTAAAGGGCTTGAAAAACGTATTTGCTCCACGTTAATACGATGCCTTTAGGGTGTGGAGGGGGGGGTGCTCTACGTACCCCTCCCACCCTAAGCGCGCGGGCCGTCTAGAGGCCTCCAAGTCACCCCTAAGTGTCATATATCATTGGAAAGCTATCTCCACGGGCTGTGCAGCCGTGCTATGCACCGGGGCATGCACTATGCTCAAATGCATCAACATACCCATACCCAATCTCACAGCAGATTCAGGGTGTGGAGGGGGGGGTGCTCTACGTACCCCTCCCACCCTAAGCGCGCGGGCCGTCTAGAGGCCTCCAAGTCACCCCTAAGTGTCATATATCATTGGAAAGCTATCTCCACGGGCTGTGCAGCCGTGCTATGCACCGGGGCATGCACTATGCTCAAATGCATCAACATACCCATACCCAATCTTACAGCAGATTCAGGGTGTGGAGGGGGGGGTGCTCTGCGTACCCCTCCCACCCTAAGCGCGCGGGCCGTCTAGAGGCCTCCAAGTCACCCCTAAGTGTCATATATCATTGGAAAGCTATCTCCATGGGCTGTGCAGCCGTGCTATGCACCGGGGCATGCACTATGCTCAAATGCATCAACATACCCATACCCAATCTCACAGCAGATTCAGGGTGTGGAGGGGGGGGTGCTCTACGTACCCCTCCCACCCTAAGCGCGCGGGCCGTCTAGAGGCCTCCAAGTCACCCCTAAGTGTCATATATCATTGGAAAGCTATCTCCACGGGCTGTGCAGCCGTGCTATGCACCGGGGCATGCACTATGCTCAAATGCATCAACATACCCATACCCAATCTCACAGCAGATTCAGGGTGTGGAGGGGGGGGTGCTCTGCGTACCCCTCCCACCCTAAGCGCGCGGGCCGTCTAGAGGCCTCCAAGTCACCCCTAAGTGTCATATATCATTGGAAAGCTATCTCCACGGGCTGTGCAGCCGTGCTATGCACCGGGGCATGCACTATGCTCAAATGCATCAACATACCCATACCCAATCTTACAGCAGATTCAGGGTGTGGAGGGGGGGGTGCTCTACGTACCCCTCCCACCCTAAGCGCGCGGGCCGTGTAGAGGCCTCCAAGTCACCCCTAAGTGTCATATATCATTGGAAAGCTATCTCCATGGGCTGTGCAGCCGTGCTATGCACCGGGGCATGCACTATGCTCAAATGCATCAACATACCCATACCCAATCTTACAGCAGATTCAGGGTGTGGAGGGGGGGGTGCTCTACGTACCCCTCCCACCCTAAGCGCGCGGGCCGTCTAGAGGCCTCCAAGTCACCCCTAAGTGTCATATATCATTGGAAAGCTATCTCCACGGGCTGTGCAGCCGTGCTATGCACCGGGGCATGCACTATGCTCAAATGCATCAACATACCCATACCCAATCTTACAGCAGATTCAGGGTGTGGAGGGGGGGGGTGCTCTGCGTACCCCTCCCACCCTAAGCGCGCGGGCCGTCTAGAGGCCTCCAAGTCACCCCTAAGTGTCATATATCATTGGAAAGCTATCTCCACGGGCTGTGCAGCCGTGCTATGCACCGGGGCATGCACTATGCTCAAATGCATCAACATACCCATACCCAATCTCACAGCAGATTCAGGGTGTGGAGGGGGGGGTGCTCTACGTACCCCTCCCACCCTAAGCGCGCGGGCCGTCTAGAGGCCTCCAAGTCACCCCTAAGTGTCATATATCATTGGAAAGCTATCTCCACGGGCTGTGCAGCCGTGCTATGCACCGGGGCATGCACTATGCTCAAATGCAAATTCAACCTTTGTAAAAGGAATATTTTTAGAGGTTGCAGTTCATAAAAAGAGTGTGCAATAGCCACGGAGCAAAATATGACCGATATTTCACTTAAACTTTTACATATAGTATTCTATATGAATATGAAGTGTTATTTTGCAAGATGCTAGCATGGTTATCACGTAAGATCCGGGCATAAAAACCTGAAGTTCTAAAATTACGTAGTAGTAGTCTCGGCATTGAAATTACCTTTGCCAACTCGATCTGAATGTCACGGAGGGACTTTGTGTACACAGCAAGGATCTTCAAGGGAATGTTCCTCTCCGTGTAAGCGGTGAGAACCCCTTGATAAAGCTGCTCATTTCCTTCCCTGCAACATTGTAAATGTCGCAATTGCTCCCATCATTTCTCAAAGGTGTTGTGGTGTAATTAAAATTGCTCTCTAAATCAAAGAATGCTATGAACTTTACAAGGTGTGAAATATTTCAAGTAACATTTAATATTTTCACATACCTGATCTGCTTGCGTTCTTGGAAGGTGATTTCGAGTGCCACCACTTCACCAGTGACACTGAGGAGCAATGTCATGTCCGCCTCCTTGCCATCTTTTGGAATTCAGAGTCGGGTAATTTGCAAAAGCAACTGCTAACTTTCATTATCACAAGATATACCAGTTCGCAGCTCGAAACGCCACGAATATTACTGCGCCATCATTACTGATTGGCCAGTCTAAACGAAAGTTCGCTATTCAGTCAGTTATGACGTGCCACTGTCAGGTTCATAACGACTGCAGTGACACGTCCGCGATGAGCCATGAACTATTACACACTGTGTCTTGCCGATGGTCATCATGTGATCCAACGGCCACGATTAGTTCAGCAGATCTAGATCTAGATCTAAGGGTTTCATAGGGTTTCTTCAGGGTTTCTTCAGGGTTTGATCATCCTGAGTGCTGTACAGGGCCTAGACAGTCATGCTTTACATCAAACTGATCAGCAGACACTACAGATTCCAACACCCCTTCTAAAGGGTGACTGTCTAGTTGTCCTACTGCCAGTTCTTGGGAATGGTGCCCCTTCAGTCAGCAATGCCCAGTTCTTGGGATGGTGCCCCTCCAGCTCCAGTCTTTGGGATGGTGCCCCTTCAGTCTTCAGCGGTCTCCACGAGGTAGGTTCATGACACCCAGTCGCTCTCGATGCACACGAAATACAGGAAGTGCCAGGGGCTTGGTCATGATGTCAGCGGTGTTGTCATCTGTCCCAGTGTATAGCGCCTCTGTGTCCTTGGCCTTGATCAACTCCCTGATGTACATGTTCCTGACCTCAATGTGCTTGGATCTGGAGTTGTTCACGTAGTTGGTGGCCAGGTGGATGGCTCCCTGGTTGTCACAGTACATGGGCACTGGCCTGCATATGTCCACCAGGGAGTCCAGCACGTTGAGAACATACTTGACTTCACGAGCTCCCTCAGACATAGCGATAATCTCGGCCTCGGTGGTGGATAGGGACACGCTCTTCTGGATCATAGAGGAAAAGATAACCAGACTCCCACATAAGAATACTGCAATACCAGAGGTACTTCTTCTGGTCGCCTTGCACCCAGCATAGTCGGAGTCAGTGTATATGGAGAGGGGCAGAGGCCTGCTTGGTCCAGTGCCACCCCCCCCAGGCACTGAAGCAGTGCGCAGCACCAGCTCGTACTCCTTGGTGCCCTTCAGGTATCTCACCACCTGCTTCAGGGCCATGAAGTGCTCAGGACCATATGTGGTGCAGAACCTCGAAAGAACTGACACCGCTGCCATGATGTCAGGCCTGCTGCAGCGAGCCACCCACTGCAGCTGCCCAAGAAGGGCTCGGTAGGGCATAGCTCCCTTGCCATCAGCGGGAGTTAGTGCAGTTCCAGGCGACATTGGCAAGCTCGCAGGTTTGGCGTCATCCAGGCCATAGGTGCTGATAATCTGGGTGATATAACCAGACTGGCATAGGTATGCTGTGTCACTCCCCCAGCGCACCCCGATGCCCATGACCAGGTCCAACACCCCAAGATCCTTGCATGCATACTGCGCATGGAAGGATGACACAAAAGTAGCATACCAGGTCTTGTCATTGGTGGCCACCAGATAGTCATCAACATAGGCCAAGATGATCACTTGGAGAGTGGAGTCCCTGATGAAGTACAGGCATGGCTCCACTTCACTTCTCCGCATTCTGGGGTCATATCCCATGATGAATGCATCTGAGGTGTCGAACCACTCCTTGCCCGCCTGCTTGAGCCCATATACAGCTTTCAGTAGCTTGGCACATCTGTACCCCCCATAATCCAGCCCTCGGGGAAGGCGCACATACAGGTCCTCCTCGAGCACGGAGTTCAGGAAAGCAGTGTCCACGTCCATGTGGTACACTATGAGGCCCAGGTTGAGGGCGAGGGTAATGACAACTCTCACAGAGGACAGCTGGGTGCACGGGGCGAAGGTGTCGTGGTAGTCCACGCCATACTCTTGCTTGTTCCCTCGCACACACACTCTGCTCTTCCTCTTCAGCAGCTCCCGGTTCTTGTCCAACTTGACCTTGAGAACCAGAGACATCTCGAGGAGCTTCACCCCAGCCGGCACGTCCTCCTCATCCAGCATCTGTAGGGCCCCCTTGACCTGCACGAGCGCCTCCAGCTCATCCTGGATAGAGCTGAGCCAGTCAGCACAGTCAGGCGCTGTCAGTACCTGAGCATAAGATCTTGGCTCAGTCACCCCTGCAGGCAGCAGGGCCTCCTGATCAGCTGGTTTGCCAGTTTCCTGCACACCAAGGCATGTGTGTGTAGGTGGGAAGCGAACATCCCCCTCAGGCAGGTCCAACATGGTGAAGTTAGTCAGCAGCACCAAGCAGTAGGGTTGAGCATGTGGCCCGAGAGCACGTCCACATACCATGGCTTCCTCGTAGTCCCCTTTTCCAGTTACAGCGCGCACCTCTGTGAAGAGTGGATAGTGGGCATTGATACTGCCATATGTAGGG
Organism: Cymbomonas tetramitiformis; assembly: GCA_001247695.2. Classification (NCBI taxonomy): domain Eukaryota; kingdom Viridiplantae; phylum Chlorophyta; class Pyramimonadophyceae; order Pyramimonadales; family Pyramimonadaceae; genus Cymbomonas; species Cymbomonas tetramitiformis. Next base: position 5,362 of record LGRX02026540.1, on the reverse strand, counting down.
CAGTCCCTTAGTAGTGACAGGCGCTCACTGCCTGGCTCGAGATAGGAGCTCAAGCTCACCCAGCACACGTCATCAGAGGTCTCCACCTTCACAACAGCCACAATCTCGTCACTGCCTTCAGGGATGTACACACTCTGCTCCAGCACAGCAGTCTCCAACAGGGTAGGCGGAGGATCCCTGTAGGGCGCATCCAGAGTGGTGGCCATGAAGTTGGTCTTGAGAGGGGTCACTGCAGAAGGGTCCCATGAGGTGATCACCTTACCCAGCGTGTCCAGCTTCTCCGAGAAGGTAACCATACCAGAGTTGACCACCTTGCCAGCTTCACAATCATACAGTAGATAGGCAGACGACACCTCTGAGTGTCCAACATATCTGATCTCACGTGCCCTGTCGCTGAGCTTGTGTTCACGGACCGTGGGGTCAATGAAGGGATAGGCCCTGCATCCAAATATCCGTAACTGGGACAGGTCAGCGTGCTTGTTCCTGGTAAGGTAGTAGGATGAAGTCCACCCCAGAGCCTTGCGGAACGTGCGGTTGAGGATGTACACTGCATGGCGGGTGGCCAGAGGCCACATACTTGAACCAAATCCAGAGGTCAGTAGAAGTGCTCTGGCCATAGCTTGCACATCTCGGTGTGACCTCTCCACCCTCGCCTGGTTCTCATGCAGGTACGGTGATCCATGCCTCTGCTCAATCCCATGTTCCTCACAGAAGGCTGCAGTTTGTCCAGCTATCATGGTGGTGTCGCCATCGGTGTGGAGCACCATGTGGTACTCACTGAACAGGCCCATGGTGCTCCTCAGGCGCTTCACCTCCTTCAGATATCGCTGGAAGACCTGGAGGTAGTCTGACTTGACCTTCAGGTAGAAGATGGATATCCAAGTAGTGCAGTCATCAACAAATAGTGCAAACCACCTGAACCCCCCAGCACTGACCCTGAAAGGTCCACAGGTGTCTGACCACACAAGATTGCCCAGCTCTTTGGATAGCTCCCTCCCTGTGGGTTTCACAGTAGGCCGTATGGCTTTGGTCAGCCTGCAGGCAATGCACCTTTCGGGACAATGCTGCACAGGGCTGCCAGAGTACTGTGACTCGGTGATACTCATAGGGACACTTTGAGCAAACATGTGGTCGATGGACTTGTCACCAATGTGGCCCAGTCTCACGTGTTGCAGCATCTTGATGTCAAGGCGCTCCGTGGTGTGCGAGTCCTTGAACAGCACCACTACTGGCCACTTGATGTCCTCGATCCACACACGATCCTCTCCACAGGGATCCAGGTTGGCTACATTATAGCATGACTCCCGTGGTGCAGAAAAGATCCTAGCACCAACAGGGTATTCATGAATGATGTCAAACTGAGAGACCAGACTCCACCAGCTCGCTGTAACCCACTTAGGTAATATGAGCATGAACTTGGTGTTAGAGGGGTCTCTGGCGAAGTCAGCGAGGGCCTTCTGGAGACACCGTAGGATAATGTCATGGTCAAATGGTGGGTTCCCATAGCACTGCTTGCCAGCCCAGTCCTTGTCGTAGCATGAGTCAGTGATGGTGCAGTGATGCTCCAGGATGTGGTTGTCCTCAGAGGAAAACAGCTCCAGGAGAAAGGGACCATGAGTAGTGAAGTGAGGCTTGCTTGGTGTCTTCAAATTTCCAGTCAGAACGGTCTCGATGATCGTCAGCATGTTTCACAGCACAGGCTAGATGTGTATCCAGAGTGCCATATGTGTCTTCATGCATAATATACTGGTTGCCAACTCTGGCAAAGGAGAACACAACCCCCCCTTTGGATAAAGTTCTAGCCCCAAAGTCCACACTGAAACCTGCATCCTCCAGTGCCACCACAGATAAGAGGTTGAAGGGCTGCCCAGGTATGCAGCGCGTGTCCATGAACCGCAGCCCAACTACACGCCCAGACTCCACATCCCTCTTGGCAAAGGTCACCGAGCCACTGCCAGAGGAGTTCACAGACTGAGTCTGCACAACACTGAAAGTCTCACAGGCTGTAGTATCATAGTCCGCATTAAACATGTGGACAGAGTTGAAAATGTGCTTGCTGGCACCACTGTCAATAACAGCACTCTTGCCCCCATCAGACCAAGTGCGACCGTCACCAGCACGCACACCACATGCCACCTGAGTATGGCAGAAGTCCATCTCCTCGACGAGGCCATCACATGCATCACCACAGCAGTCCTCACAGCCGTCCTCATAATAGTCACTGGGGAGCAGACCCACAGCACAGAGGCGAATCTTGCGAGGTGGAGAAAGTAGTCCAGAGGCCCAAGCATCAGAGGGGTCATAACCCACTCCTTCAACGGGCTGCCCAAGGTCCACAGAGTCCTCCTCCTCGTCCAAGTGCCCATAGTACACACCCTCCTCCTCCTCGTCAGAGTCAGAGGCATCCTCCAGATCTGGTAGAGAATCACCACAATCTGAGGCAGAGTCCGAACCTGAAGTGAGGTCAGGAGCCTCGACAGCAGAGGCACCGCCAGGCAGCTCAGAGACAGAGAAAGTTGCAACACCAGAGAAAGGATCAGGCATATGGCTGTCCCCCATCGGGTGGTAAGACCAGGAATCTCGGTCTCCAAAAGCTCTCCAAAGCTGATCATAAGTAGGTGAGCCCACCACATCAGCAGAGCCAGAATCACCTGTCACTGGCCCCTCCTCCTCCTCGTCAGAGTCAGAGGCATCTTCCAAGTCTGGCAGGGAATCATCACCATCAGAGTCATCGTCCGAGGACTCATCGATACCCCACCCCTCATCGAGGGACAGCATGCCTGCATAGTGCTGCACTGCTCGTATCAAGGCTCTGGTGGCCTTCCCGAGCTCAGAGGCCCAGCTGTGCAGATCCTCAAGCGAGGTGCGCACCATCACAGACTCCAGCTTCAGCAATACATCCAGGTCATCCGTGAGCTGCCTGACGAGATCACACTGGTAGAGGAGCATCCCAGGACTGACAGTACATGCAACACCACGAGGAAGGATAGCGCCCCTGTCAAGTAGATCACAAGCACGAAGGAATATCTCCACAGTCCCACCCATCATGATAGAGTGCCACTGTTGCAACTCAGGCTTGAACCACAACTGCCTGGGAGATATCTGAAAAATGCCACCCAGGTGTCGATCACGTCCACAATCCCACTGTGCCTGTGTCCTCTTCAGACGGGCCTTGTCAGGGAAGAAGGCAGTGAGGACGTCAATGTAGACCCACGTGTCATAAACAGGCACAACCTTGGCTTGAGAATGTTTGTTGGGCACGTAGCAGTGGTGCTTCTTCTTGGCCCTGCGAGGAGGGCATCCCACTGAAGACAACTCCACACGAGGTGCACTCACAGTGCCCTCATTGTCCTCGGTGCACTCATCAGTGGCATGGGACACAACGAGCTCAGGCTCGCCCAGGCGCACCAGGACAGAGTAGTAATTGAACACCGGGAGCTTATAGGGCTGGGACTCCACAGGCACAGAGCCTCGACCACATACCCAATGCTCGCACTGGGCCGAACCGGCAGCCAGTGACCCATAGTTCCTGAGTCTGAGTTTAGCAGAGTCATTCTCAAAGGTGTTCCAGCGCCATGCAGCCTCACGGGCAGCTCTCTCCCAGTGAGTGAACAAAGTCCCACCAGTATCAGAGTGCTCCTCCACCTCGCCAGCAGTGTGGGGCACAACACTCTCACCTGACTCCGAGCTGAGGGCAGAGTGTTCCCCTTCCAGAAATTCACACAACGAGAACTCCTGGTACATTGACAGCTGGCTCGAAGTCGGACAAGAGGTCAGCGAGCCAGAGATGCTATCACAACCAGATTGTAATAGCCCAGAACCATAGTGACTGGAATATATATCTTCACCAGCCTCGTCCAGACCAGGGTGCAAGTCAGATGTACTCGCCTCCCGAATAGCGAAGGCGACCTCACCAGCTTCTTCCAGTCCAGGATAAAGCTCAGATTTCCCAGCTGCAGCGCCAAGATGTCCACCAGGCTTCGGTAAACTACCATGCTTCTCGTAGTCAGCCACTCTCTTGAGAACCGCCTCCTTGGCGGTCGCCGTAGCCTTCTTGAGGAAAGCCTCCCGCTTCTCGACGTTCTTGATAAAGCAGTCTTTAGCAGAGTGGCCACGTCTGTGACACACAGGGCACGGCACCTTGACAGCCAGCTGCTTCCTCTTCCCCTCCTCCTGCTTGCGCCTGTCGTCAGCGATGGCGCCAGCAGTCTCAGATTGAGTGTGCAGTGCGTGGGCAGTTTGCGCTACGCCAGCGCGCGGAGCGAGTATGGTGTCGTAGTGAGATGCTACCTGAGCCGACAGCACGTTCACTGTCGGCATAGCCTCGGACATAAATTTGGACTTAACGAGCATATAGTCCGGGTGCAGTCGTACAATAGCCATGGCAGTAAAGATGGTCTCAACCGTCTCCATACACAGAGGCTTGCCAGAAGGCATAACGCGCGTATTCGCGGAGTATTCGCGTATACGACGAATTGCCTCCCTCGACTCCAAAAACGTGGGGAGAGGAGGGGCAAGTCTTGAGAGTTGATTCGGTAGCGACAGCAGCTTGTCCACCTGAGTGATGAAGTAGACAGCGCTGGTGTCGTGTCGCAATTGAGCCAGTTCTCGCCAGGCTGCGTGACCGTCAGAATACTCTTCGTAGCTGCGAACAAGAGCGTTCGCAGTACCCGTGGTAACGCGGCAGAGGAAGTCATAAAACAGTTAATTCGCTTCCTCAAGATAATGTTTATCCTCCCTCACCTCTTGGAGCGGAGTAGACGCCGAAAGCAACAATGCTAGAGAAGGGTGGCGGCAAGACGGCTTAATTCTCGAACAGAACTCGTCCCAATGTCCTTCCTGGTCAGTTTTACCAGAAAAGTGCGAGTCCGCGGTAAGCCCCTTAGTCATAGAAGAAAGACTAGGCAAAGGACGTTGCCCACTAACGGGCGACAAAGGTAGATGCTTGTCCTCAGAGACAGGAGCGGCGTTAAGGCCTGGTTGATGAAGGTTGCTCAGACTGTATAGCTGAGCACTCAAACCTTTCACCATATCCTTAAGCGCCGAGATATCCTCCTGCTGATTACTCAACATAACATCTCGCGAAGTCGACTCGCCAGAATAAGAGACTTCATATTCTGGCGCGCTACCAGCAGGTGGCGGTGTCGCAGCTTGGCTGTAGCTCTTCCCTTTGACCATAGTGAATTCTCGTACGCGCAGCGGAAAATTTGCGTGATAAACAAAAATGGATCCTCACTTACAACGTAAGTGGGCCCATAACCTTTTGGAATTCAGAGTCGGGTAATTTGCAAAAGCAACTGCTAACTTTCATTATCACAAGATATACCAGTTCGCAGCTCGAAACGCCACGAATATTACTGCG
>LGRX02026539.1:0-46549 GCA_001247695.2 Cymbomonas tetramitiformis | reverse complement strand
AGTTCCAGGCGACATTGGCAAGCTCGCAGGTTTGGCGTCATCCAGGCCATAGGTGCTGATAATCTGGGTGATATAACCAGACTGGCATAGGTATGCTGTGTCACTCCCCCAGCGCACCCCGATGCCCATGACCAGGTCCAACACCCCAAGATCCTTGCATGCATACTGCGCATGGAAGGATGACACAAAAGTAGCATACCAGGTCTTGTCATTGGTGGCCACCAGATAGTCATCAACATAGGCCAAGATGATCACTTGGAGAGTGGAGTCCCTGATGAAGTATAGGCATGGCTCCACTTCACTTCTCCGCATTCTGGGGTCATATCCCATGATGAATGCATCTGAGGTGTCGAACCACTCCTTGCCCGCCTGCTTGAGCCCATATACAGCCTTCAGTAGCTTGGCACATCTGTACCCCCCATAATCCAGCCCTCTGGGAAGGCGCACATACAGGTCCTCCTCGAGCACGGAGTTCAGGAAAGCAGTGTCCACGTCCATGTGGTACACTATGAGGCCCAGGTTGAGGGCGAGGGTAATGACAACTCTCACAGAGGACAGCTGGGTGCACGGGGCGAAGGTGTCGTAGTAGTCCACGCCATACTCTTGCTTGTTCCCTCGCACACACACTCTGCTCTTCCTCTTCAGCAGCTCCCGGTTCTTGTCCAACTTGACCTTGAGGACCAGAGACATCTCGAGGAGCTTCACCCCAGCCGGCACGTCCTCCTCATCCAGCATCTGTAGGGCCCCCTTGACCTGCACGAGCGCCTCCAGCTCATCCTGAATCGAGCTGAGCCATTCAGCACAGTCAGGCGCTGTCAGTACCTGAGCATAAGATCTTGGCTCAGTCACCCCTGCAGGCAGCAGGGCCTCCTGATCAGCTGGTTTGCCAGTTTCCTGCACACCAAGGCATGTGTGTGTAGGTGGGAAGCGAACATCCCCCTCAGGCAGGTCCAACATGGTGAAGTTAGTCAGCAGCACCAAGCAGTAGGGTTGAGCATGTGGCCCGAGAGCACGTCCACATACCATGGCTTCCTCGTAGTCCCCTTTTCCAGTTACAGCGCGCACCTCTGTGAAGAGTGGATAGTGGGCATTGATACTGCCATATGTAGGGCAGTCCCTTAGTAGTGACAGGCGCTCACTGCCTGGCTCGAGATAGGAGCTCAAGCTCACCCAGCACACGTCATCAGAGGTCTCCACCTTCACAACAGCCACAATCTCGTCACTGCCTTCAGGGATGTACACACTCTGCTCCAGCACAGCAGTTTCCAACAGGGTAGGCGGAGGATCCCTGTAGGGCGCATCCAGAGTGGTGGCCATGAAGTTGGTCTTGAGAGGGGTCACTGCAGAAGGGTCCCATGAGGTGATCACCTTACCCAGCGTGTCCAGCTTCTCCGAGAAGGTAACCATACCAGAGTTGACCACCTTGCCAGCTTCACAATCATACAGTAGATAGGCAGACGACACCTCTGAGTGCCCAACATATCTGATCTCACGTGCCCTGTCGCTGAGCTTGTGTTCACGGACCGTGGGGTCAATGAAGGGATAGGCCCTGCATCCAAATATCCGTAACTGGGACAGGTCAGCGTGCTTGTTCCTGGTAAGGTAGTAGGATGAAGTCCACCCCAGAGCCTTGCGGAACGTGCGGTTGAGGACGTACACTGCATGGCGGGTGGCCAGAGGCCACATACTTGAACCAAATCCAGAGGTCAGTAGAAGTGCTCTGGCCATAGCTTGCACATCTCGGTGTGACCTCTCCACCCTCGCCTGGTTCTCATGCAGGTACGGTGATCCATGCCTCTGCTCAATCCCATGTTCCTCACAGAAGGCTGCAGTTTGTCCAGCTATCATGGTGGTGTCGCCATCGGTGTGGAGCACCATGTGGTACTCACTGAACAGGCCCATGGTGCTCCTCAGGCGCTTCACCTCCTTCAGATATCGCTGGAAGACCTGGAGGTAGTCTGACTTGACCTTCAGGTAGAAGATGGATATCCAAGTAGTGCAGTCATCAACAAATAGTGCAAACCACCTGAACCCCCCAGCACTGACCCTGAAAGGTCCACAGGTGTCTGACCACACAAGATTGCCCAGCTCGTTGGATAGCTCCCTCCCTGTGGGTTTCACAGTAGGCCGTATGGCTTTGGTCAGCCTGCAGGCAATGCACCTTTCGGGACAATGCTGCACAGGGCTGCCAGAGTACTGTGACTCGGTGATACTCATAGGGACACTTTGAGCAAACATGTGGTCGATGGACTTGTCACCAATGTGGCCCAGTCTCACGTGTTGCAGCATCTTGATGTCAAGGCGCTCCGTGGTGTGCGAGTCCTTGAACAGCACCACTACTGGCCACTTGATGTCCTCGATCCACACACGATCCTCTCCACAGGGATCCAGGTTGGCTACATTATAGCATGACTCCCGTGGTGCAGAAAAGATCCTAGCACCAACAGGGTATTCATGAATGATGTCAAACTGAGAGACCAGACTCCACCAGCTCGCTGTAACCCACTTAGGTAATATGAGCATGAACTTGGTGTTAGAAGGGTCTCTGGCGAAGTCAGCGAGGGCCTTCTGGAGACACCGTAGGATAATGTCATGGTCAAATGGTGGGTTCCCATAGCACTGCTTGCCAGCCCAGTCCTTGTCGAAGCATGAGTCAGTGATGGTGCAGTGATGCTCCAGGATGTGGTTGTCCTCAGAGGAAAACAGCTCCAGGAGAAAGGGACCATGAGTAGTGAAGTGAGGCTTGGTGTCTTCAAATTTCCAGTCAGAACGGTCTCGATGATCGTCAGCATGTTTCACAGCACAGGCTAGATGTGTATCCAGAGTGCCATATGTGTCTTCATGCATAATATACTGGTTGCCAACTCTGGCAAAGGAGAACACAACCCCCCCTTTGGATAAAGTTCTAGCCCCAAAGTCCACACTGAAACCTGCATCCTCCAGTGCCACCACAGATAAGAGGTTGAAGGGCTGCCCAGGTATGCAGTGCGTGTCCATGAACCGCAGCCCAACCACACGCCCAGACCCCACATCCCTCTTGGCAAAGGTCACCGAGCCACTGCCAGAGGAGTTCACAGACTGAGTCTGCACAACACTGAAAGTCTCACAGGCTGTAGTATCATAGTCCGCATTAAACATGTGGACAGAGTTGAAAATGTGCTTGCTGGCACCACTGTCAATAACAGCACTCTTGCCCCCATCAGACCAAGTGCGACCGTCACCAGCACGCACACCACATGCCACCTGAGTATGGCAGAAGTCCATCTCCTCGACGAGGCCATCACATGCATCACCACAGCAGTCCTCACAGCCGTCCTCATAATAGTCACTGGGGAGCAGACCCACAGCACAGAGGCGAATCTTGCGAGGTGGAGAAAGGAGTCCAGAGGCCCAAGCATCAGAGGGGTCATAACCCACTCCTTCAACGGGCTGCCCAAGGTCCACAGAGTCCTCCTCCTCGTCCAAGTGCCCATAGTACACGCCCTCCTCCTCCTCGTCAGAGTCAGAGGCATCCTCCAGATCTGGTAGAGAATCACCACAATCTGAGGCAGAGTCCGAACCTGAAGTGAGGTCAGGAGCCTCGACAGTAGAGGCACAGCCAGGCAGCTCAGAGACAGAGAAAGTTGCAACACCAGAGAAAGGATCAGGCATATGGCTGTCCCCCATCGGGTGGTAAGACCAGGAATCTCGGTCTCCAAAAGCTCTCCAAAGCTGATCATAAGTAGGTGAGCCCACCACATCAGCAGAGCCTGAATCACCTGCCACTGGCCCCTCCTCCTCCTCGTCAGAGTCAGAGGCATCTTCCAAGTCTGGCAGGGAATCATCACCATCAGAGTCATCGTCCGAGGACTCATCGATACCCCACCCCTCATCGAGGGACAGCATGCCTGCATAGTGCTCCACTGCTCGTATCAAGGCTCTGGTGGCCTTCCCGAGCTCAGAGGCCCAGCTGTGCAGATCCTCAAGCGAGGTGCGCACCATCACAGACTCCAGCTTCAGCAATACATCCAGGTCATCCGTGAGCTGCCTGACGAGATCACACTGGTAGAGGAGCACCCCAGGACTGACAGTACATGCAACACCACGAGGAAGGATAGCGCCCCTGTCAAGTAGATCACAAGCACGAAGGAATATCTCCACAGTCCCACCCATCATGATAGAGTGCCACTGTTGCAACTCAGGCTTGAACCACAACTGCCTGGGGGATATCTGAAAAATGCCACCCAGGTGCCGATCACGTCCACAATCCCACTGTGCCTGTGTCCTCTTTAGACGGGCCTTGTCAGGGAAGAAGGCAGTGAGGATGTCAATGTAGACCCACGTGTCATAAACAGGCACAACCTTGGCTTGAGAATGTTTGTTGGGCACGTAGCAGTGGTGCTTCTTCTTGGCCCTGCGAGGAGGGCATCCCACTGGAGACAACTCCACACGAGGTGCACTCACAGTGCCCTCATTGTCCTCGGTGCACTCATCAGTGGCATGGGACACAACGAGCTCAGGCTCGCCCAGGCGCACCAGGACAGAGTAGTAATTGAACACCGGGAGCTTATAGGGCTGGGACTCCACAGGCACAGAGCCTCGACCACATACCCAATGCTCGCACTGGGCCGAACCGGCAGCCAGTGACCCATAGTCCCTGAGTCTGAGTTTAGCAGAGTCATTCTCAAAGGTGTCCCAGCGCCATGCAGCCTCACGGGCAGCTCTCTCCCAGTGAGTGAACAAAGTCCCACCAGTATCAGAGTGCTCCTCCACCTCGCCAGCAGTGTGGGGCACAACACTCTCACCTGACTCCGAGCTGAGGGCAGAGTGTTCCCCTTCCAGAAATTCACACAACGAGAACTCCTGGTACATTGACAGCTGGCTCGAAGTCGGACAAGAGGTCAGCGAGCCAGAGATGCTATCACAACCAGATTGTAATAGCCCAGAACCATAGTGACTGGAATATATATCTTCACCAGCCTCGTCCAGACCAGGGTGCAAGTCAGATGTACTCGCCTCCCGAATAGCGAAGGCGACCTCACCAGCTTCTTCCAGTCCAGGATAAAGCTCAGATTTCCCAGCTGCAGCGCCAAGATGTCCACCAGGCTTCGGTAAACTACCATGCTTCTCGTAGTCAGCCACTCTCTTGAGAACCGCCTCCTTGGCGGTCGCCGTAGCCTTCTTGAGGAAAGCCTCCCGCTTCTCGACGTTCTTGATAAAGCAGTCTTTAGCAGAGTGGCCACGTCTGTGACACACAGGGCACGGCACCTTGACAGCCAGCTGCTTCCTCTTCCCCTCCTCCTGCTTGCGCCTGTCGTCAGCGATGGCGCCAGCAGTCTCAGATTGAGTGTGCAGTGCGTGGGCAGTTTGCGCTACGCCAGCGCGCGGAGCGAGTATGGTGTCGTAGTGAGATGCTACCTGAGCCGACAGCACGCTCACTGTCGGCATAGCCTCGGACATAAATTTGGACTTAACGAGCATATAGTCCGGGTGCAGTCGTACAATAGCCATGGCAGTAAAGATGGTCTCAACCGTCTCCATACACAGAGGCTTGCCAGAAGGCATAACGCGCGTATTCGCGGAGTATTCGCGTATACGACGAATTGCCTCCCTCGACTCCAAAAACGTGGGGAGAGGAGGGGCAAGTCTTGAGAGTTGATTCGGTAGCGACAGCAGCTTGTCCACCTGAGTGATGAAGTAGACAGCGCTGGTGTCGTGTCGCAATTGAGCCAGTTCTCGCCAGGCTGCGTGACCGTCAGAATACTCTTCGTAGCTGCGAACAAGAGCGTTCGCAGTACCCGTGGTAACGCGGCAGAGGAAGTCATAAAACAGTTGATTCGCTTCCTCAAGATAATGTTTATCCTCCCTCACCTCTTGGAGCGGAGTAGACGCCGAAAGCAACAATGCTAGAGAAGGGTGGCGGCAAGACGGCTTAATTCTCGAACAGAACTCGTCCCAATGTCCTTCCTGGTCAGTTTTACCAGAAAAGTGCGAGTCCGCGGTAAGCCCCTTAGTCATAGAAGAAAGACTAGGCAAAGGACGTTGCCCACTGACGGGCGATAAAGGTAGATGCTTGTCCTCAGAGACAGGAGCGGCGTTAAGGCCTGGTTGATGAAGGTTGCTCAGACTGTAGAGCTGAGCACTCAAACCTTTCACCATATCCTTAAGCGCCGAGATATCCTCCTGCTGATTACTCAACATAACATCTCGCGAAGTCGACTCGCCAGAATAGGAGACTTCATATTCTGGCGCGCTACCAGCAGGTGGCGGTGTCGCAGCTTGGCTGTAGCTCTTCCCTTTGACCATAGTGAATTCTCGTACGCGCAGCGGAAAATTTGCGTGATAAACAAAAATGGATCCTCACTTACAACGTAAGTGGGCCCATAACCTTTTGGAATTCAGAGTCGGGTAATTTGCAAAAGCAACTGCTAACTTTCATTATCACAAGATATACCAGTTCGCAGCTCGAAACGCCACGAATGTTACTGCGCCATCATTACTGATTGGCCAGTCTAAACGAAAGTTCGCTATTCAGTCAGTTATGACGTGCCACTGCCAGGTTCATAACGACTGCAGTGACACGTCCGCGATGGGCCATGAACTATTACACACTGTGTCTTGCCGATGGTCATCATGTGATCCAACGGCCACGATTAGTTCAGCAGATCTAGATCTAGATCTAAGGGTTTCATAGGGTTTCTTCAGGGTTTCTTCAGGGTTTGATCATCCTGAGTGCTGTACAGGGCCTAGACAGTCATGCTTTACATCAAACTGATCAGCAGGCACTACAGATTCCAACACCCTTCCCATCATCCACCTTGACCCCTTCCCCATCATCCGCCTTGACCCCTTCCCATCATCCGCCTTGACCCCCTTCCCCATCATCCGCCTTGACCCCCCTTCCCCATCATCCGCCGAATGGCTATTTCCCGCTACTGCCAAAAGCTATGTACAATGGGCTACGGGCGTTTCAGGAGAGCGATTCCACTCGTGGCTGGTGAAGATGCAGCATGTGTTTGGGAGAGGACTGTGAAGCTGACGAGGCGAGAGATTGGGATTGGGAAGCGCCGCAGGAAGACTCGGCGGAGGTGGCAGCGGCTCGAGCACGTGGCACATGTCCACAAGTGCAGCAGGAGTTTGGGCCGGAGCTGTGGCGAGGCGACGCCGCCTTGTGCAAGCAGATACAGGTGGGGTTGTCCGGCGGGAAGGTCATCGTGCGGACATGCCTGCACCGCCCGAGTACAGACCCGGACGCGGAGTGATGCTGTCCTCGGCATCTGCAGCAGAAGGCAGCCACAAAGCTATAAATAGCGGCTGAAAACAGGCCCTTGATATGCTGCACTCCGGTGATTAACGGTCCTCGATGCAGGGAACATTGATACTGAGAGAGGGGGGAAGGGGTTGGCAGGCCTGCTCGATGGTGGTCGGAATGCACCCGGACCAGGCCACGGAGGCGATCGTCGACTGTGCCAGGGAACTGGGCAAGGTACCTGCCCCCCAACCGCACACTGCTCCAGTACTAATAAGGTCGCCATGCGCTGCTACTGTTTAGGTCGCCCTGCTCCAGAATTCCCTCTACCGTCCCCGCAGCCGCAGCTCCTTCCCCATCCAAGCGTGGCGCCCAAGCGTGTGCATTCGCCACTTGAGCCTCCTTAGGAAGGTCTGCTCTCAGGAAAACAGACCCGGTCCCCAGACGAGTCGCAGGCACGCCTGAGGCACTTGGAGACCCCAGCTGGCGCCCGGGCATAAATTGGGGTTGCGGCGGTTGTGTGAACGCTACCCATGAGCGTGCACTGGACGCCCCTCACCTTCGTGCGGAGCCTCGGCTGCCCCCTCTAGAGCGCGCGCCTGATGACCCTGCACAGTTCTTCGCGTAGAGACGTGAGATGTCAGAGAAATCATCTTTTGACTTCATCACGACATTTTCACCCGCTGAGCCAATGGACGGGCGGTGGTCGATGGAGCTCCAGAACCACCTGCTTCCACAAAACCCTGCGCACTACCCTCCACTTGAGAGATGGCTGGCTTCTTCGTGCCCTTGAGAGAGGTGACGGGTCATCGATCGACTTTTGCATGAGTTGCACGCTCGTATTCAGTCATGCGGGAATTGGGAATATCGTCATTATCACATTCCTCGTCCCGGTCACTGCTAGACTGCCTGTGTTTCCAGGGGCTCAAATTATACTCCTACGCATGGTCGCCATCCAAAGCTCGATGCGCCCGATCTCCGGGATGCCTCACGGCCCTCCGATGGTATGCTGGCGGGGCTGATGTGTGCGTGGTGTGGTACGCGCGGTGTGTGGTGCGGGAAGAGATGGCGGCAGCCGTTTGCGGTGGTGCCTTGTTGCGTGTTCCCTCGGCTCTTCCCACTCCGCCGGGTGGCGGCAAGTTTCCGGTGAGCGCCATTTGTCCGCCTCGTTGCCGTGCGCCTTGAACACTGTGGTCAATTAACGCACAAAATCAAATCAACTGACGGCTACCTAGTTGCCTGAGACGAAGGATGCTAGCCGGGGTATGAAGTTCTGTGCATGTCTGATGAAGGTTGCTCATGCAGCTGAAGCGCGCCACGTCGTGACATGGCACCAGTAACGGTGCCGAACATATAGGATGCTTTGACCGGCGCTGGGAGCGTGGAAGCTGTGGCCAGCACGCAGCTTGATGCGTCTTCGCCACCATCTCTGCAGCCCCAACCTCGGCCCCCATCACCGCCGCCACCGCCGCCGCCACCGCCTTCTGAAAACGAGTCAGTGCCGGTGGTGACGTATGCTCAGCTGGTGGGTACAATGCCGGCCAGCCGGCTATCCGGAGAGCCAATGCATGCGCAACCGGGTACCGCGTCGACACGGCCAGTGTTCTTGCACGAAGCCGGCACCTCGGCGAAGAAGCAATGTGTGTGCCTGCTCACAAAGTGGTGTGTGGCGCTCGGCGTGGTGGGCGCAGGTACACTATTTGGAGGCCAAGAGCGAGGGCGTTGTGACGTTCCTGCCTTTCGAGGGCAGCAACCAGGTGCGCCCTGGCCCGCCGCCGCGGCAGGCACCGGTGACGATGCAACATATACTAACGACCGACAAAGAAACAGCGGCTAAGGCAGTCTTGCGTGTCCATCCAGTCCATCCAGCCACTGGTTACTAGATCGGCGTCCTCTAGTGTAGCCCGAATCTACTGTGGCGTATCCCTGGACCGATTCCTTTGGCACCATATAGCCACACATCTGGTGTGTGGCTTATCCCTGGACCGATTCCTTTGGCACCATATAGCCACACATCTGGTCTGTGGCTTATCCCTGGCCCGATTCCTTTGGCACCATATAGCCACAGAAGATCAGTTGCATGATCAACCCACACCGAGGATCAAAGGATTCAGCACACCTCTAGCCTTAGAGCTTCCTGAGCCATCTCCCAGCCAACAAGCCTGGGCTCAGAACCACCCCTCTGCGCCTTGCCTACCCCAAAGCCTGTCTCAAGAGAGCTTGTCCGCCCACCACACGTCCGGCATTCCCAAGTGCTGACCCGGCGGCCTGAGGATGACAGACCGAATTGCTTCCTCCGGCATGCGTAGGTGTGCTCTTACGTTCGTGCCGCGTCATCGATAGGATGAGTTGCATCCGCCTCGCACCACTCACCGTGTAATGACGGGGATGATGCCTATCAGGTGGTACATTCTATCAGTGCTCGCGTGGCCGCCGAAAGCAGCGATGGCACTATCAAGTAAAGATAGGTATGAGGATCTATCATGTACCGTGTGAAGATGAATACATACGCTAATGATTTAGATGTGGCATTTTGATCATTGTCCATATATAATTTGGATAGTGTCTATAAATCGTCAGCTGGCTGCATCCATCACTCCAATCGGTTTCAGCCGAGTCGGTTTCAATCGAGGTGTGCGCTGGGTCGCCCACACTTTGCTTTTGGGGGGCAGCACATGGCCTTGTCCAGGAGGAGGGGCCGAAGGCGGACTCGGGGGGTGGTCACGGGTCCCACAAGATCCGAAGGCGGACTCTTGGGAGGGGGGGCTCTTGGACCTCCACAGTGTGATGGCAGTCTCCCTGGGCAAGCAAAAGAAATCCAGAAGTTTATCAAATAGGAGACAGATTTCATCGTGCCCCCCACCAACAAAATTCACGGTCTGTTAGGGTGCAGAAATTCCCACGACCGCATGTCCGGGTTTTCTTTGGGGCGGGAGGGGGCACCACAATCGTATGTGCTCCCCCCAACCCCTAGGATCAATGTGTGGGCAGCCCTGTGCTGCAATATACATATATTCTGTGAAGAGATAGAATTTCAATAGTTGTCCCCCTACTATCACGCAGATGTTGCGCCGATGTATGATGCTCAACATGTGCAATGTTGAGGTGGGAGAAACAGAAGGAAAATCCGGTTGATGGTTTGCAGAGCACTGTTTTCAGCTTTGTTGAGTGTCTTTCGGTGAACTGCCCGATTCACTCCCTATGCTGAGCGACGCTCAACAAGTGCCACTATAGATGACACAGATCGTCGCCTTCATGTTTATGGTAATCGGTTTCTCAGTCTGTCTGGCCAGAGTGTTGGACGCCTCTCCGCTGTGGCCATTCAGACACCCGCGAGGATTTTGTAACCGGAATGTCCTCGAGTGGAAAGTGGTGTGAAGTCCATAGAATTGATTGACTGAAATGAATGTGCACATTTCGTATGAAATATGCCTTAGCACAATGCATTTTTATATTGTGTGGGTCAACACTGATCAAGAGGCCGTGGTGAGATCATTTGTGTGACTTGAGATGCGAAAATTATTGAAATTTTCATTTGGGTTGTGTCACAAATTTTCCTGATTGATGATATGTGGTCATCGATCCTTTCGTAAAAAATTGTCTACCCTGAGCGTATCTTGCTGGCATCCCCCTTACTTTAAGAGATAGATTGAAGTTATTGTGAAAACCCGGTCGAGATATAAATTGTGCCATATTTAAACCGGGAAGGAATATGAAGTGGGTGGGTTCAAATATGAAACTCGGCCGGTCTTTGACAATTTGTTCCACCCATTTGTGTGGAATGTTGGGGACACGTAACGGAGATAGTTAACGATAATCTAGGGCGATTTGTGGAGGGGGGATGCAACATGTTTATGTGAGGTTTGGTTGAATTTCTCCATGCACACCCTCGTTTAGCATTTTTTGCTTGTCGCATAATTTCTTAATGGTATCTCGATAACGATCCGATAATGTCAATTCTATGAAAATGTTGGATGGAGCCATTGGCTACTAAAAACTAAGATTGGGCACTTCGATGGGGTTCCCGCCAATGGCACATGATTACATTTGACCACTTTGAGGTGCAAAAGTTTACTTGGAATATAATTCATGTAAAGTTTATAAAAACATGCATTGATGACCGTATGAGTCGAGAAAGATAAGCTGATGGGGGATCGATTCTGTGAGAACAAACACGCAGTCAAGCACTACAAGTCAAGGTGCAACGCTCGCATATGTCAACCGTGAAACTGTGAAGCTATACACAAGATAATACAATGTGTTATAGCTTCCGCTGAAAGAATGTGATGACAACCCCTAAGGTGTCAGATGTGGAAATGACAGATGCTATGAACTATCTGACTACCGAAGTCGATATCGGAGATGGCGCTGATGACAGTGAAGAAGTCATAGTAGTCGAACCATATCGGTGATGACATAGATGACGATGACACTGTCGGCGTGCCAAATCCAGCACACCACCTCGAGTGAGGTGGGCAGACCAGGATGAATACACTCATACCAATCTCCAGTCCAGACCAGAAAGAACCACAATCATGCCTGCCAGGGCTGAAAACCCCAAAAAGCTGGACAGAGTCCACACGGTCCTGGCAGGCCTATCAGCTCCCTGTCTCTAGTGCCACTCCTCCACCGGGGGAATAGTATGCTGCTGTGCCCTGAGGGTCCGCACACCGCGGTGTCATGCAGCCGGATGCTTCGTCAGGGATATGACAAGGAGTACCCGAAGGCAGGTCCAAGTCACCCCGTCACCGTCAGACTTACAGACAAGGGAAGATGTAGGGAGGGTCACAGCGGGTGGAGGCAGAGGCTCTCACGTACGAGACAGGTGCCGGTCACGGGTCCCCGAAGGGAATAAAGGTCGTAGGAGTCAAGGCACGGCATGCAACATTCACATAACAAGTCTTGTGCATGCTTGCTAAACCTCTAGGCTAACTGTCAATCTATCAGCTGGTTGTTTTCCGTATACATATTTTCAAAACCAAATCATAAAGTACCTGCAACAAAGTACCTGCAAAGCACAGTCAAATACAAAACCCAAAACAGGACAAAATAGAGGGTACTCACAGTCAGATCATGCTGCTGCTTTCTGAGTAGGCCTCCATGTCGAAAATCCAAAGGATCTGGCAGCCTGAATCACTGCCTTCTGCATATCCATGTAGCTGTCAAAGAGCATGTTGAAGTAGGGCACGGTGTTCTTGGTGGGAGGAACTGGCTTGGTGTAGGGGTCAGCCAAGTTCTTCTCCGAAGGTACCCTCCAGCATATGATCCAGCCCAGTCTGACAAAGTCTCTGAGCATATGGAATCTGACCAGAAGATGTTTGATCTTTTGGGATAATGGGATGTTCTCCGCAATAGATCTGCATGCATCATTATCCAAGAGAAGTGGAACTGGAAGCTCCAATCTGGGGCAGGTTGCTGAGGCTGGAAGGTATTCTGTGCTCCTCATATTCTGATAGTCCACTGGCCTGCGGTCTGATTCTGAATATATCTCGAGTTCGTCTGTAACTGACTTGCCATCAGGCCTGACACCACCGACTCCTGTACCCGTAGGTGTAGTGTAGTCCAGGAGTTTAGTCAGGAGAGTGCCCGGCTGTAATCCAGGGTAGCTGAATGCAGTGTCAGTGGCGACCCTCTCTGCTTCAGTGATCTCAGAATCAAGTCCAGTAGTAGAGGGTGGTTGTCCCTGAATAGGGTGTTGAATATAGCCGAATATCTCTGTCAGCATAAACATGAGAGACACCACCCGCTGAGCTGCAGTTGATGCTGCAACATATTCTAAACCCGTAGAAGATGTTTCTGTGATAGTCTGTCTGACTGTACCATACTGTAGAATCATGCCACAGAAGAATATCACCATGCCAGAGTATGATCTAGCTGAGTTTTCAAGGTCTCTGGCCAGGTCAGCATCGGAGTACACAAACAGTGTGAGCACACGTGCTGGCCTCTCAGGGTAGTAGAAGGCCATCCTGTAGTGTGCTGTGCAGTCCAAGTACTGTGCAATTCTGATAAGAGCCTTCATTGATTCCTCTGAGGGACAGGCCACAAACTGTGATAGGTATATAACTGCATAGTAGATATCTGGCCGTGAGGTCCTGCTGTGCCAGAGCAGAGATCCAAGGATAGACCGATAGGGCTTTACCAGAGTAAGGTCAGGGTCTGCTGGTTTCGAAATCACAAGTTTAGAGTCCATAGGTGTACGGAAGTGTCTCTCAGGGATGTTGTTGGTTGTCATAAGGTCCTTAATCTGTCGAGACTGATTGAGGTACACCCCCTGGTCATCATGTTGTACTGTCATCTGAAGGATAGAGGATATAGGACCCAAGTGTTTGGCCTTAAAGTTTGCTCTGAAGGCGGTCCAGAAGGCCCTCTCAAGAGCCGTGGAATAGGCCATGCCAAAGTCATCCACATATACCACACACATAGCCTTAACCGTAGGTGTGTAGATGTAATAGATACAGGCATCATGTGTAGACTGCCTGAATGATTGACCCATGTATCTGAAACTGAGCATAAATTGTTTAACCATCCTCTGCCATGATGCGCCGGCAATCTTGAGGCCGTACAGCGCATATGAGAGTAGGGCATAGCTGTAGCCCTTAAAGGTATAGCCAGAGGGAAACTGAATCCACACGGGGAACTCAAGCTTAGCATGCATAAAGGCTTGAGACACGTCCAGATGTGACACCACCAGCTGGAATAGAGCTGCAAATATGAATAGCAGTCTGAAAGCTGATATCTCTGGGGTAGCTGAAGAGGTCTCCCACGGGAGGTAGCCTGTAGTTCTGCTGCCGTCACCAGCCATACGGGCCTTAAATATTTGATAGGGCTTGCCTGCCCCCGTAGGGTCAGGTTTGAATGGCATAGACAGTACAAATAGTGTAGTAAGGTACTGTGCACTAGCTGGAGGTGTTCCCAACTTGAGCTTCTCCTGATTAACCATATCACCAACCTCCTGATCCATAGCTTTTAGCCAGTTTTCGGACTGTGGTGAGGATAGGGCCTGTTTGACACCGTGAGGTAGTTTGATTTCTGGTGCCGAGGCCTCAAGCATATGGGCGATAGTAGAGGTAGGGGCATCAGATAGGAACTGCTCCATGCCGAAACTGCCAAACATGTACTCTGCTCTGAGGTCACTGCTGAGGGTGTCAGAGAAGGGTAGGTAAGCTGCTGAGTGGGTGGACGGAAAGATAATTAGGTTGGCTGGGAGATCAATGTGCCAGCAAGCCGGCTCGTCGGTGCAGGGTTCCAGGATGACACCGTAGGGTCTCCTGTTACCTCTGTGGGTGGAGATGAGAATTGCACTGTAGATAGGTGCTCTGATTGTCTGACGAGCCTTCACAATAGTCCAGATAGGATAGTGTTCATTGATGCCATTTAGCTTTCTGTAGCAGTCCAGATAGTGTAGAAGGTCCCGATAGTGCTGACCATCTGATGTCTGTGATACATATCTGACTGCCATAGTCCAGGTAATAGTGCCATCTTTCTGAATAAGCTGAACACATGCGTGTGACTCCTCTCCGTCAAAGAAAGAACCAATACCATGAACCCTCGAGCCTGCTGTGTCAAAGCTGTCACTGAATGGCTGTGGTCTGTCATAGGATGCATCAAACTCCCGCTCTGCCTGATGTGGGTCTGGAAAGGAGCCCAATATCTCTCCCATGTCCTGATGATTATGAACCCAGTGAGGCTTGCCAACATAGTGTACCATATTGGTCTCAGTATCCAAGATCTTATATGCCAGAGAGCTGACTGATACACCAACAAGGCGACCTGACCAGGCCGCCCGCTGGGACTTCCTAGACATGCCAGGCTGTCTGGAGTTCCTCTGTTGCTGAGACATAATGACATAGCAGTTTTGGCCGAAGGCCTTCAGTTTTGCATAGCCCGTAGATGGGTATAAGTCATAGTGATGAAGTCTGGGGAACTGAACCCGTGCCGAAGCATAACCCGGGTAGATAGAAGAGTCCTGGCGCCTTCTTTGAAGTGGCAGCCAGGAATGGAGTACTCATCTATCTCCCCTGATAGAATCTCACGGCCATAGAGGTGTAGTGTACAGGTCCCGTCAGTTCGGGATACGGGACCTGTCATCACCGTAGAGAAGCCAATAGTGGAGGAGGTGTCTAAAGCCGAGATCCTGGACCTGGTGCCTGTGATATTGCCAGTGGCACCAGAGTCTACCACAATGCCATCACCGTCCCGTGATAGTGCATAGGCCGAGACAACAAGGCTACAGGTGAATACTAGCCCAGGTGGTGGTGTGCCGTGTGCTGTCCAAGTGAAGCCAAGCCACCAAGACATGTGTACCACGGCACCACCGACGGTGATCATGAGATCTGCCAAGTGTGAGGTGGTCTCGAGGACACTGCCAGTCTGATGCCAAGCCACTGAGCCAACACCACCGACACCTCTGTCCACTGTACTGTCGCCTGATATTGACTGGAAGTACATGAAGAATAGGAATAGGCACTGAATGATAATAGCCAGAAAGGTTGTCAGGTTTAGAGCCGTGAGGTGTCGGGACCGCCTGCGGCGGCCCTCACTGTCTGCTGTTATAGTTGACCGGAATAGTTGTATTTGTGAGGCGGTATCGGGCGGCATACCCGAGCTGGTGAACTGGCCGTGGTCACTGTGAGGGTCTCCTGTGCCGGATCCAGAGGAAGAGTGTCCAGCCCCAGAATCTGACCATTCCCAATCACAAGAACCACGGTTCCCATTGTTACCAGCCCAAGTGCCACCATCAGAGCCCCAATCATACAGTATCCCCGTCCCCGTCCCCTGGGCCCCTCCCCGTGGGCCCCCAGGTGACAGCAGTCTCAGTCTGTCCGAGGCATCCTCCTGTCCCTGAAGCAAGTCTACATCTGCCATGGCACAGCCCAGGAAGCCGAGGACAACAAGTGTGGAGACGAGAGCATGTCTGTAGAAGGGTACACCACCCCTACCTACACCCCTACGCAGGGTAGGTCCAGTGACGGGGGGTGGAGGGTCATAGTACTGTCCTTCCCCTGAGCCACGGGGCTCAGGGCTGTCGGTCTCGTCCGAGGCCTCGACCACGGACCCCGCAGGCACCCCGTGCCCGCTGGCAGGGAGGTCCATAGCCGTGGCATACAGTCCAGCTCCTGCGGTGACAGAGCACGGGCCAGAGCTAGGAGGGAAGGGCACTACCGGAGGCGGTGCTCGTGGAACCATCGGTGTCGTTGCGGCCGAAGCCGGCAGGGTGTCGTGCCACTGGGTGGGCTGGGTGTGATCCTCACACCACAGCCTGTCCCAGTGGTCTTGCTCCCTGTCGGTGAGGCCGGGAGGAGTAACAACCTTTGAAACCCGTGAGGGAAGGGACCGCCGAAGCTCCACGGGAGGGCCGGGCTCCGGTCCAGTCAAAGACTCCAGCTGTGAACTCCAAGACCTCGGCCCCCAAGCCCCCCCTTCCTCCCGGGTCTCACTGTGATGTTGTTCGGTCATTGACTGAAACCGAAGGTCACCTGCCAACACCATGTCAGCGAACAACCCGGAGCTAGGCTCCAGGGGTGTCTCGTGTGCGAAGAGCGCTGACACGGGGTGCAAACAGGTGTCTCCATGCTCGGCATCGTCCGGTGTGTCACCCGATACCGTCGCGGCAGGATCCAATGTCCGAGCGGTCCCGTATAACATCACACTTGCGTCGAGATGCGATTGGATAGACGCAGGCTGTGGGTCACACGGTGAGCATGCGATGCTCGGGTCCGCACGGTAGAACGATGAAAGATCAAGCGGTGCCACGGCAGGTGCAGAGTCCATGCGGGCAACGACCGGTGGGGTGTGCGTGGTGTCACGATCGACACCACCCACCCCGAAGCTGCCAAAATGAACTCTCCCTAGAGAAAGGGAAGAGTACGGCTCCTGAAGATCTTGCTCATTGTAGTCTGTTTCTTCCCCTGCATAGCAAAAGGCCTGGAATTTTGCGGAAGCCTTTCTTTGAAGCCGATCCCACTCCTCATGTTGTTCCTGAGTGTAGGAGTCAGGCTCCCAAGCATCCCACTCAGAGTCAGTCCACTCCTGTGGTGCCCAAGCGGGTGCATGAGAGGCCTCATCCCCCTGGGTGAGGTAGGCGGCAAAGGACAGGGATCCGTCGTCAGGGTACGTGCACACCGACTCCGACGAGTCACAAATGTTTGGTGTGCCGTGTTCCCAACAGACTGCCTGAAAGGCCTCCTCCGAATGCTCATAAGCTGCCTGAAAGCGAGCTGCCAGAACATCCGTGAAGGCCCCTTCGGCTAGAGTCTCGGGGTCAAGCCGCATGGAGTGTGCCGCCAGGTGCTGCATGTGTGTACAGTCTGCCTGGCGGTGCCTCCCACCGCAGGACCAACAGTTGCCCATGAACTGCTTGGAACCCGGGTGGAAGGTGACTCGGGTCCTCTGCGATTGCCCCTTGCCCTTCTTGCCTTTGCCTTTGCCTTTGCCTTTGCCTTTCCTGCGGATTCCCCGTGGCCAATTCCCCCGCTTCGGCAAGGGGGAGGCAGCGAATCGGAAGTTCTTCCCCTTCCCCTTAAAGGGGTGGGAAGACCGAGCAGGATAGTAAGCATCACGCGGGCGGGCAGGGCGCAGGTCAGGGGCTCCCCTGGAATCCAGACCGCCACGTTCACCGTGGCGGTGTCCTGCATCATTATAGAAAGCGCTAGTCAGTTGCTTCGCTTTCCCTAGTGTGTTGTAGACCCGCCGAATCGCGAGTCCACAGCTCACCAGGGTCAGCTCAGCCTGTGTTTTGACCTTTTCAATCGCGTAGTCCTCGTACACCTGTTTGTAGGTAACGGGACTTGCGACGAAGGAACAGACGGACCGCATCTTCCCTCGAGATGTCGAGGCTAGAGTGCTGCCCCAAGTCAGTCGAAGCGTTACTGACAGCGTCAGTGAACGCTTTGATGAACTGCTTGGGGTTCACACCTGCCGGGACCTCTACTGTGGGTGTGAAAATGAAGATTGTCTTGTCGAAGTCCTCAAGATCAGGCATTACGTCCCTGACTAAGGCAGTTAGAATAACTTTGCCGTCGTCAAGGAAGTAACGGTGAGCTTCCCGCACTGAAGCAAGCGCTGGCCCGCCACAGAGATACTCCAATAACTCCTTTAGGAGTTTGTTTGGAGTTGGCATCACTGTGGCGGTCGCGTCGGACAGCCGGAAAGCATGTGCGTCGAGGGGGTTAAACCGCGTGAGGCGAGAGGTTAGCTCCTCAACGAGGGAGTCAAGTAGTGAACGAGCATTCGACTCGTCACCACAAAACCTCCACTCGTCAATGGCATCCCCCTTGCCACACAGCTTCGATTTAATTCCCCTCACGAGTGCCTCAATCTTCTGGTGGTCATCCAGAAAAGCTGCGGACTCTACATCAAACTTCTTTTTAGCCGCTGATCGTTGAGAAAGCGCAGCCGCTGGTGTGGCCACCAGTTGATCGAATTGTAATTGCCTCTTTGAGGCACCAGCCGGATGCGCTCTTAATCTCGCTGGCGCCATCAATTGGTACGGTGTAGAGGCCATGTTGAAATTTACAGTCGCGGTGATCGAACGTTAGTCTAGAAAATCCAATAAATCAAAATGTTCGGTGATCAAGGTTCTAAAAATTGTACTAAAAAGATCTCAGCAAGAGAAAACAAATTTACACTTGAACAATCTATAAAAAATAAGGGCAGGGGCTCAAAATGCGGGGTCAAAGGTTCAAATTTTACAGCCGCGGAATAGGGTAGGGTAAGAGAGGGTGGCGATCGTGTCGTGAGGCTTGATGTTGACGCGCGTGCTGCTTCGGAGACTGCGGCTAGCTAGACCGGTCCATCTGAGTCCTAGGCAATTGTGCTCACGAACGGAAAATCATTCTCTCTCTCACTCTACCCCTTCCGTGACTAGTGCGTTTAGAACCTCATGCCCGGATCTCAGCCCCAAGCCCCTATAAGAGCTTTAGCCAGCCATAATTGGCGGTTTTAACAAACCACCTTAGGCCGGTGGTGGGCGCAAACCTGTGAGAACAAACACGCAGTCAAGCACTACAAGTCAAGGTGCAACGCCCGCATATGTCAACCGTGAAACTGTGAAGCTATACACAACATAATACGATGTGTTATAGCTTCCGCTGAAAGAATGTGATGACAACCCCTAAGGTGTCAGATGTGGAAATGACAGATGCTATGAACTGTCTGACTACCGAAGTCGATATCGGAGATGGCGCTGATGACAGTGAAGAAGTCGTAGTAGTCGAACCATATCGGTGATGACATAGATGACGATGACACTGTCGGCGTGCCAAATCCAACAGATTCGCTAGATGTTGCGATCATTGTCCCCCGATGCCCAGGGAGCACGAACTGGTCACGCGCCGCAATGTGATGTTGTGAGATGAGCCGATGAATAAGTAATCGTGAAGATTGTCTATTGGGCTTATGTACGGTGGGGTAACCCACCGTAAGAACGCCTTACCACGGTGGGTCAATCACAACGTAGTTCCTTACGCCTTACGTGCCATAATGCACCTCGGATGGTCTCAAATGTGGTCGATCGTGTGTGATTTATTCTCAACTAGACATTCCACGTATTAAACTGGCCAAAGCCGAACGACATGTTGTCCTTATGGTCGGATATATCCGCGGTATCCACCCCAATGTACGTATATATCCCTAATGGATATAAAAAACATCAACATAAAAAATCCTCCCTCACTAGTGAGGCACAACTGACAAGTTCGATCTTCAGTACCGCGATCGTCTCAAATGCAGTAATGCACACAAAATTGGCTCGATTTCCACGCGCTTCATCCGCGATGCCGATGTGGACATGGGTAAATTTTGTGAAGTTTGATCTATTTTCACCACTCTTGAGTCAATACTTCGCGAGAAACATGCAAATCGTATATCGATCCCTATATAGCCAAAAGATCGCCCTTAAGTATGGGAAACCATTGAACATTGTGGGTTGTTTTTCTTTTGTTTTTCTTGATTACGTCGCCGTGTGTAGAGTGATATATTCGCGATATATCGAATGGCGCCAAGCATAAGAAACATTTGTTATGGGTCATATTTCATGAAAGTATTGTGATAGGAACATTACGAATGTGATCGGGCATGTTCAAAATATACCCATAGATTATTGCAAACTAAGGGTCTTGTATACCCCGTTCGCGCTGGAAGAAGCGTCGCGTATTAAGTCGCGGTCCGTGTCTACTATAGGATGCCTCTGTATTTGGCACACGCGGTAAGTGCGATGGGGTAAGCCAGGGTTGATTTTTAACATATACCCATATATGCAAGAAAGGGGTCACTCACCGTAGTACTATAAGGATTCGAGACGTTTCTTCGCTTCGACCCCTTGGTATTAGCACGCATATTAGACGCATATATACGATATGTAAAGTATGTTTCGCAAGTCTCATACCGGACCTGATATTAGCCTGCTATACCGTAGACTCACCGTATACTCATATGCACACAATACATGTATGCATACAGTAGCCTTAGTCTCACTCTCAGTCCTTCTAGTGACATCACACAACATGTTGTGCATTATTAGCTTGTGCCTTACACCATACTTACAGCATTATCTGTTTTCCTTAGACATATTCGAGCTAAACACGTTCACCGATACCCCCGGGCAGTTTGTTATACAATTGTATTTTATAGGATGTGGTATATTCACCCTGCCTTGTTATCTGATAGCTTATCAGAGGTTACGGACCTTTTACCACGCGCACCACTTCTTTCTGATCCACAATCGCCCACCAACGTATTTCAACACTGGCTGCTGTTTTTTTGGCACTTGCCGACGTCACAGAAATTCGACCGCGGAACCCGCTATTACAGTTGATGTATCTTTATATTCGACTGATTGTTTTTCATTCACTGCCAGCAACTTCGCAGACCTGCAGCACCATTGCCACTACCTCGACACAGTAAGATCGGCGTTTCACATCGCAGAAATTTGTTGACCAGTTAGGAAAGACAGGGGACGCCTTCTTTTACCTTCCCATTCGCCCTCTCGCGGCGGAAGCCCCGGAGAACTTTTTCAAAAATAGGAACATTCACGGAATTCCTATATATAAACGAGTACATCCTCACGTACAATTTTCACGCAACTCCTCTGTTTTTATCCATTAGGGGAATATACCCGTTTGGTATATTCAGGCGTGTTATCAGATACGCGGTTGAGTGCTTAGTGAATACAAACTTCAAATGAATAAAGAGTTGTGATAACTTAATAACCTAAACCTAAACCCGGAACGGTCACACGGACTACGGTACTCGTACTCGTACCCTAGTCACGATCTCAGTCTGGACTCTCTGACAAGGTTAGGGATCGGTTGGAACGGGGCTAATCGATCGATTTCGATTATTTCATGTTCATAATCGATCGATTCTGATTTTTTTTCGCCTAGTAATCGATCGATTCTGATTTTTTTCGCCTAGCGATCGATCGATTCTGATTTTTTTCGCCTAGTAATCGATCGATTCTGATTTTTCCGCTCGGTAATCGATCGATTTCGATTTTTTCAATTGGTAATCGATCGATTCCGATTTTGACAACAAATTCCGATATATCGATATATCGATGTAATCGATATCCAAATCGATAAACCCCCAAAAGCAGCATAGACATTCTTCAACAAGCAGGTGTGTGATGGTACAAGTCTAGATTGATTGATATCAATGTCCTATTTACAACCCCTATTAAGCAGCATACAAGTTAGGCGCACTTACACCGCAGGTGTGTTTCTTAATTGCTATCTTATTTGCTAAGTCTCCCTACACGCGTACACAGTTCATAGCACGCTGAGTCTATTCCAGATATCTAAAAGTATGCTTATGTGCTCAACCTACATATCTAGTTCATAGCAGCCATCAACGAGTGTTGCAGAGTTCCCTCCTCCAACCTCTTGCGCAAGTCTGAGTGCATACCCGTAGCAGCTGAAAAAGCCCGCTCCACACCTGCAGTAGAGGCAGGCACTGCAAGAAACTGCCTCGCCATCTTGGCTAAGTTAGGAAATTGCAATCCTCGGAGCCTCCACCAACTCTGAACATCTATGTCTCCTTTCTCATCTGGCAATTCCAAATACTCTCGGAGCTCATCACGCGGAGCCTCCTTCTGAGGTCCCTCCTCCGGCTCATCCTCTTCCGAGTCAGAGTCAGAAGCTAAAAAGGAAGCCTCGTTGATCACATTCTTACCCGCAACTTCCTTGGGGATAGGTGTAACATCAGCATCTTGTGTGGGCTTGGGCTTCCAATCGGCCGCGTACACGCCACTTGCCCACGACTCTGCCTGTTTTTTTGTGAACTTTCCTGATAGTAATAACACCCCGAGCTTCCTTTGAGCATTACGGTCTGCCAAATTATCCGGCCAGAACATCACAAAGGATTCAACAACATACAAAATTGTGAAAAGGAAAGGAAACAAACCTCGCATCCACTTCTCCGCGAACTTAAACTTGAAGCTCTTATACCGGGGATCCAAGAGTGACGCGGTCGCGAAGTCTTCGAGCTTACAATCCATCAAATCGTTGAAAAACCGCTTGCATAGGTCCTTGTACGCCGATTCCCGAGCCTCCTTCACAGCCTCGTTGGTGATCGTCACGCCATGTTTCTCGTACTTAAGGGGCGCGTCGACATGGAAGGTGTATGCCAGACGTGCCACAACAGGCATGATGAGGTTGGGGGTCACCTTCTTCGTGTGTTGTAAGAGATCCACGGCAGTTTTGGCGTACGTGAGCAAATACATAGCCTCACGCACTATGCTCCACTCATCGCTTTGGAGCTGGTGCGACTTGTACACGCTGCCGTCCGGGTTTGCCACGGCAGTAGCAGCCTTTTTGGGGTTCTCCACGTCGTACATTTGGATCGCCAACTGTACATCACACACAACGTGAATGTTAAAATATTGTCAAAGCAATTCTGGGTGGAACTACTTTGATTCACCTCGTCGCACCCTTATGCATAACATCCCAAAGGGTGCAACCAACAAGGAATGTCTCATTCAATAAATACAGTGAACACAATACTACGGGTTGCAATCCTCACCTGGTTGTTTACATACCACGTGGCTTGCTTGCACGCGCCTCCCCATCCGGTGCGCGTGTCGTTGTCTTGAGGTGGCTTCGACTCAGGCATGGAGTGGCGACGTTGACACTCCTTCAATAGGTTACCGCCAATCACGGAGTGATTGAAGTGGGCCGTCATTCCACGAAGCTTCGCGAAGGCGATCTTCACAGTGGGATGCTCCAGGAAACCTTTTACCACCAGAGCCAAGGTGTGGTCGTTGCACTCGTGGCCGTCGAAACATTTCCACCCAGAAATTATGTTCGCGGCGTTGTCGGAGACCGTGGCGTGGATGTAGTCATGAACAGTATCTACGGCCAAGATGTTCTCAGCAACTTCACGAAATTCGCCAATCCCGAACTCAGCACAAGCCACTTTCGTGGCCTTCTCCAACTCCTCGCCGGTGTGTCTCACGTTGGAAAAAGGAATGGCTCCGATCAAACGCTCGTGGAGGTTGAAGTCACTGTCAAGCCAATAAACCAGAATGCCGAAAATGCTGATGCCACCTTGAGACCAAACGTCCCCTCCAATACTAGGAAGAATGCCCTCTTCAAGCAAGGCCTTGAGCGAGATCATGACGCGCTCCTTGCCTTCCGTGGATAACAATAGCACGTTCTGCATGACGATCTTCGCACAAGGGGGAACGTACTGGCCTTTGAATATGTAGTCGAAGATGTCACGGAATTCCAAGTCGTTTTGAGGAAGAGAAAGGGGTCGACGACATCGGACAAGCCACAACGTGATGAGTTTATGCAACTCATCACGCCTCTCAGCAGTGACGTGTGGCACAAGGCTCTCGAGCTTGCCCTTTTAAAACACACACAACACACAGAGTGAAAAAAAACATTAAAAGCAAGTACATAGTAATGCTTTATAAGGAGAGCGCACGAGACACTAGGCGAGATATATAGCAAGCAAGAAAATTCAAAAAAAGTCCTTGGGTTGCACACCTGTGAGCAAGACTCGGATGTATCTTTGGAGTCTTTGTTGTTACCGCCGGGAGGGTCCCCTCCCTCACCAGAAATAAGCTGGCAATACTCGTTCTTGTGCACCGATGATAAATGCGTCCTCAAATTCGTCGTGTTGCCACAGAAAGGCATGGGCTTATTCTCGGGCGGACACAACAAGCATTTGACGAACACGATTTTGCCAGCCTCATCTTTCTGCACCTTAAAGTGACGCCAGCAACTCGAACGTCGCTTGCCCCCAGTAGATTCTTCAAACCCGTTGGATTCTGCGTCAGATTCAGCACACTTGTCCAAAAGTGAAAAGGTGGCAATAAGCAATTCGTGAGCACAGGTGAATGTTCACAAGCAGGCACACTGAGGTATATCATCGCAGAAAGGCTCGCTAGTGGGGGTCGCGTGAAGTACCTTCCGCAATACGCTCAACATCATCGTGTCTTTGCTTCTTTCTGGCTTTGGCTGCGGCCTCTTCGATTGACGCCTCCTCCTTGCGGCGTGCGCGGAACTCTTTAATATCGTTCTCATGACCGAGAAGATGCTCTATCGGCTCCCAAGTATCCGCCTTATCGGAAAGATCGGCCCATCCTATCAAAAATTGTGGGGTCACACCACACAGACGTTCCGCTTTAATCTCGCGGACTTCGAAGGTTTTATCGTCACCTCCAGCAGGGTCGAAAGGTGATTGCTGAGTTCGTTTGATGTGGCCCTGGCCCTGGGCGACTAGGGTCACTCCAAAGCTACTCTTCCTTTTCGTGCCTCGTCCGCGCCTTCCCATCTTTCACGTACAGTAATCGGCAATGTCACAGAATTGCAACTCGCAGGCGTCCACGGCACGGGACCTCTATGACCTGAATTCAATTGGAATGGTTACCTGAAACGATAGAGCCGAGGCTTTAATAAGAGCCTTCATGAAGGCCACGATATGGGGTGCTTCATCGATCCGGGGAGCCAATTCTACCCCACAGTTTTTTAAGCCAATGCGATCCTAGCTTGGGCACTTTGTAATACCGGTCCTTCATCGATCCGGGGAGCCAATCTTACCTGACAGCTTTTTAAGCCAATGCGATCCTAGCTTGGGCACTTTGTAATATCGGTTTCCATAACCGATAATCGAAAACCGTATCGATTATGGAATTTCAAATTATAATCGATTGATTCTGATATTTTTCGATTGGTCATCGATCGATTATGAGTTTTTCCGATTAAACATCGATCGATTCTGATTTTTTCTCCTTGTAATCGATCGATTCCGATTTCCCCCCCTCGTAATCGATCGATTCTGATTTTTTCGCTCGGTAATCGATCGATTGTGATATTCCGATAAATCGATTTATCAGAATATCGGACCAACCGATCCCTAACCTTGCTCTCTGACTCAGGGGCCTGCCTGTCAGGGCCGCCTAGTCAGAACTCAGTACACCACCTCCATACTGGAGATGGTGCCTAGGATGCTAGAAATACAGTGAAAGTTAGTACTGAAGCACACAACAGATAAGTTCAGCAGCAGAGCTGCACCACCTACTGTGCTATTCTGATAATGTTCGGGTCAAAACTGCCAGATAAATCATGCTACTGCAATTTCTAAAGCTCGATTGACCTATAGCTGCAAACACGGATAAAGTGCAAACCACAAATTGAAGAAGTCATCTCAAAATTGAAAACAATCCCAAAGCAGAGCACGGCAAACTTAGTGAAGCCCATTGAAGAAGTGGCCGTGGTCAAAGCAAAACCGTGCACCAACAATCTGCTGGTGCACATCCAGAGTCACGTCGTCAGTCAACCTCGCCCATACCAGAGACATAGCCGGAGTTGATGTCAGAGCCCTCCGATTGCAGCTCGAGGCCATAGTAGGAAGGACTGTCGTAGAAGACAGCTCGTGGGTGAAGAGGTTGGGTAAAGATGTCGGCGATGTTGTCGTTGCCAACCCGAAAGAGCGGGGTTGTAACGTCCACCCCGTAGCGGTCGTCAATGTAGAAACCACCACGTGCGGAGCCGTGATCCCCGTTCAGGGTGGGCAGCTCTACCTCCTCCGGCTCATAATCTGGAGATGGCGGAGCACCACCGGGTGAGGGCGGAGCCCAATCCGGCACCACCACCTGCGGGTACGATGGCCGAGGGGAACCAGGTCCACCCATGACCCGGGTTGTGGTCACTGGCGCAGTGCCCCTCCGGCCTCCAATAGTCTGGCGGAGGGACCGCCGTCGGCTGCGCCCCTTCAGTAGGCATGCCGCCGCCCGAAGCCCCACCGAGTCCGGCTGCACCGGCGAAGCTGAAGCTCAAAAGCCCTAGGAAGCAGGCAATCATGAGTAGATTGGGCCGAAGGCCAGGGGGCGGAGCCCCGCACCCCATTACTTGTAGTCGTGGGCGGTCGGTCGACGCACCGCACGAGATCTCCACGAATTATTTCTCGGATGTCGATTGAGCAAGCCCTCCCGCCTCTAAGCCCGCCAGGAACTCGTCGATGGAAATATGCTCGCATGCCTTCGCCGGCTCCACGAATGATTCCGCGACCGGCTCAAAAGAGCACGTCACCGTTGAGATCAGCGGGTCAACCGTCATGGAAGGCACGTAGTGCCGCACTGGCACGAGGTCAATCCCACTGGGGAATTCCTCCGTCGGCACGTTGTAGTGGAAACCCGCAGCGGGGACACCACCAAACAGAATATTCGCAAAAATGAGAGTAAAAGATGAGAGTGAGAGTAAAGTGAGAGTGGATGTTTTTATGTTGGTTTGGGCATCTTTAGGTGTCATTTGGGACAAAATCAACGGTTAAAACGAAATACGCATGAAAAAATAATGTTTTATGGCCGAAACACACACTAAGAGTGGCCCACGATTGTCAAAAATATCGACAAGCAGCAAAAATATATAGTAATCGGATTTGCACTAAAATTCACTTGAAGCATCTTGAAACCGATATATACCAATACAAGATACCTGAAAATACTTAAATTTCTATGTTTAGCACTGATTGCCGATGCATATTTTCGATATTTTCGGTCACGATCAGCCCGTATATCACTGAAAATCTGAAATCACTGACATCCCGGACATTTCACCACTGTGAGGTCCTAAAGCAGTTTTTTTGTGCTGTATGTTTTGAATGATAAAATTTTCTATTAGGAAACTGAACATGCAACCTCCCCCCGGCCATGAAGGAGATGTTGTAGCCCGTACGTATGATACGGTGGATGCCACACTTAGGGTTTGCTATGCCCATGCCAGTTGCACGCACAGAGTGATGTACGTGGGGATATGCGTGTCGCCAAAAACAGTTTAAGCTATTTGAACACTGCAAGGAAGCTTTTATTTCACTTATTTCAATCTACATATCTACATATCCACATGTCAGCGCTTAGGGCAATGCGCATGATAAGCGCTCAGGTTTTGGTGTTGCCCTCCACCGACCGCAACACCAGTTCCCGTATTTGCTGCCAAGGACCTGTGCATCCTGACAACAGCCCGGGCATACAATGTATGAAGTTCTGGCACTCCTCCTCCAACTACCTCCGCCTGGTGGGTGAACTGATCCAGCTTCAGGGCGGCTGCCACGCCTTCAACCGAGTTGGGCTGCTGTAGCCCAACGAGGATCTGTTGGGCTTCCTTTGCCGCCTCCTGATGCTTAAACACGCTATTCGATGAAAACGACAATATGGAATGTCATTTTTCAATTTAATTATAGATAGCTAAATAATTCCAAGGCATACGAAAATAACGTATTTTCCGACGAGACGTGAGACGCACGTATAAACGCGGGTGCCGGTGAAGCTAATAGATACGTACGTATGAGTGCTTATAATAAATTCACGAGCACATGCAAGCATTCAATGTGGTAAACACGATACAAAATATAATGCGGTGACTAATTTCATTTTGTACATGTGTTTTATTAATGTTCAGGACTAGTCGTTAGCACCGCGACCACAATCTACGCGGTATCTGCTCGGATACGTACGTATGAGTGCTTATAATAAATTCACAAGCACATGCAAGCATTCAATGTGGTAAACACGATACAAAATATGATGCGGTGACTAATTTCATTTTGTACATGTGTTTTATTAATGTTCCGGACTAGCTGTTAGCACTGCGACCACAATCTACGCGGTATCTGCGTTCATTCCAGGTTCAAGACAGGCATTTGGCACGGCGTGCACTATTTACTCGGCTGGTGCGTCTTCGGCAGGTGCGGAAGGATCGTTGTCTCATGGTGCGTCGTCTCCTGCCTCTCCTGCTCCCTCTTCTTCTTTGCCATCTCCTTCCTCTCCTTCTCCTGCCCCGGGTTGCCCAGAATCCGTGCCGGTTCCAGCATGTGGATCTTCATCGGATTCTTCACCGTCGCCATCAAGCAACTCGCCGATGTCCTTAGTGCACGCGGCGATTTCTTTCTTCTTTTTGAGGTTTTCCTCCTCTATGCGTGCATCCTCTTTGAGCTTCGCCGTTTCCTCGATTGTCATGCATTCCGTATCGCCGTCAGGCTCGTCAGCAATGTTCCCAAGCCGCCGACTGGCTGCTGCCACCATGTCTTCGTCGGAGTCGAACGCGACAACGTTCAAGCCGCACCGGAGAGCTGCCATTGTGGCCGTCGCGACCCCACACCCTGCATCCAAGATCCACTTGGGTGACGAATCGTTGTTTAACTGGGCGAAAGGTGCGGGTCCCATCATGTGGCAGTTGATGAGCTCTATTAGCAGGTGTTGGGGCTTCTGGTGAGCGCATACCACTTTCCCCTCGTCTCGGTAGGATTGCTTGACGACAGAATACCCCTCCAACACATTCGTCCTCGAGCCCGCCTCCGCATCCTTCGACGAGAGGTCGAAGTCGCACATCCATGGTTTGCGAGTGGATTTTTCCCCGGACTCGTGGTCCGCCATTTGGAACCCGATGACAGCCGCTTCGAGGACATCGTACCGGACTTTTTGATTGGCACCTACATCCTGGTTCTCCTTGCGCCACCATATGCGTTGGGCCCCACCGTTGCATTTGCTCTCCAGGATCTTCAGGAACCCGGTCTGCTGAGCAAACCCACAAAATATCAATATTGTCCAGTCCGGCGAGGTGGTGAGCGCCGCAAAGCCATCTATGAACTTGATCAGGTCGGCATCGGATAACGCGTGCTCTGACACCTCCGTATCGAAGTCGTAAATAACGTCCAGTATCGTCCCCACGTAATTCATCTTCGGGACAGCCTCGAGTTTCGTCAACTCGTCATTGTAGATCATGTAGCCGGTTTGAACCGTCTTCATCTCGTAGTCTTTCTCAAGTTGTGCCTCCTTACCATCCTCCACAAGGGGGGAGGGAAGTGCCACCTATTATACCGCAAACCGCTTGTTAATATTTGAATGACCCAAAATTGCTAGCGCAATAAAACATGCAACTGCATGAGGAGCACGACTATTACAACAAAGAATGTTGAAAGAACGCACACCTTAACTGTATTGGAGACGTAGTTGACGGGCAACTTGACGAGGTCTCCCTCTCCGGCCTGACACCGGGAAAGCCATGTGTTGCAGTCTGCGACGAATTGGACGATGGCCTTGGGAACCGTGAGCTGACTCCCCCCTCGCCCAGTTTTACCTTGTTTCACCGCCTTGATGCATCGCTCGATGGCCTCCTGGCAAGCCCAAGTCTCACCGTATTTCTTCTCAAAAGCATCCCAATTCTCCACCCCAGATTGCGACACGATCCAGGCTTGAACGTTGCGTTGCGCCTTGAACCTCTTCAGGTTTTCAATCGCCTCTTGGATGGTGATCTCAGTGGTCAGGATTTTCGACAGAGCGTCGTTCAAGTAATCAACCTCCACGTCCGAGTGAAACCCGAGCATCGTCTGGAAAAAGGACATGTTCAACTCCTTCTTCTCGCTCTCCTTCACGATTGCCTGCTGCAAAGGCTGTGCCGGCTATCCGACACTCAACGTGTTACCGGCGCTTCGAGGAACACGTCTAGACCTGGCCTTGTTACCCGACTTCTTCTTCTTGAGGTCGACACCTACATCCTTCAACGCCTCCTCCGCCCCAGACGTCTCGGTAGTCATGTCAACGATCTCACTCTCCGGAGCCCAGTTCTTGCGTTTCTTACTCGTCGACCCCTTGGTGGGGGTCTTAGTCTGCCCCTTCAGAATACCCGCGCCGTGCGCATGCATGATTCTAACAATTTGGTTCCAAGTGTCCTGACGCACTGTAGCCATCGACCAATTCGTTGCGAAGTCGTTGGCGTAGGAGATGTGATTCATTTGCAACACCTCCGCCTTAATCTGAAACTGCTGAGCCGATGTCAAAAAGTACCAGACCGGGAACCATTTGCCATTTTCAACGTCTCCCCCGAAAAGCTCCCAATCGTTCACATTGGTCCAGTCCCCCTTCGACAGCTTCTCGTAGATATGCTTCCTATTCTTCCTTGGAACAAGCTTGAAAGTCTTGGGATCGTGCTTTTCCAACTGCTTCACCAGGCCGTCCTCCGTCCAGTCTTGGGCCTGAACGTCCCATTCCGTGATGCCACAATGCCAATAGAGTTTGTGGAGAGGGCCCTTCGATGCCTGCATGGTTTGCCGAGAAATTACGGTTAGTAACATTCTTTTACTTTAAGTAAGTAAGAGCTTTAAGTGACAAAGATGGATAAGTTACATTATTTTCTCAGAAATCACCTGCATGCCAGTTCGCATGGAGTTTATGATTTGCTGGTTCGACTTGCCCTTCACGTTTTGGTCGACGGTGTTCTGCTCGTCAGCCAAAAATCGAACCATGTTAGACTGTAGATTAATATACAATTTGCACTCGATCTGGTGAAAAGCTTCGTTATCTGGTTGTTCTCGGTGAAGCTCCCGCCGAGCGGTGAGGCTATGTTGGTGCCCGAAGCACACGAAACGATATACGCCGTCGTGCACCTTACTGGGGTCAAACTCCTCCGCGCTTGTGAGGTGCTCCCCAGAGCGCGCCCATACAACGTACACTAGGGAGGTGTTCTGAAAACCGTGTGGGTTCCAAGCAATGCTCTCTTTCAAGTTCACGACTTGCGCACGGTCCTCATCCCTGATGCGCTCGTAGTCCTCAGCCTGTATAATGTACTGGATAGGTATGTTGAAGGTACACCCCTTGACGTCTTTGGCGTCAACGACTCTGGGGTACCGGTGGTTATACTCAATCTGATACCGAATCGTCTTAGAATGAGCTAGTGAACGCCGCTGTTTCGGCAAAGAGAGCAAGGACTGCCAGTTCTGCGCTGCTTGCTCGGCATTCTGTTCTGCCGCCTTCGCTGTCTCTCCGGGCCCGTAAGCCAACGATGAGCCGCTCGGACCACGATTAGCAGCCAGATCGCTTTCCGCTGCAGGTGTCAATGGTACCTATATTGTAATAGAACGACAAGGTCAGAAAGTTTGCAAAACTGCTCATTAGCCTAATGAGACTTTTTGTTCAAGCTTTGGTCAGTCATCGAAATTACCGGGTAAAACAGTCAGGCATGTCACATTATGACCGTAGGTACCATACAGACTATAAAGAAATATATAACACGGCAAGGTCAGAAAGTTTGCAAAACTGCTCATTAGCCTAATGAGACTTTTTGTTCAAGCTTTGGTCAGTCATCGAAATTACCGGGTAAAACAGTCAGGCATGTCATATTATGACCGTAGGTACCATACAGACTATGAAGAAATATATAACACGACAAGGTCAGAAAGTTTGCAAAACTGCTCATTAGCCTAATGAGACTTTTTGTTCAAGCTTTGGTCAGTCATCGAAATTACCGGGTAAAACAGTCAGGCATGTCATATTATGACCGTAGGTACCATACAGACTATAAAGAAATATATAACACGACAAGGTCAGAAAGTTTGCAAAACTGCTCATTAGCCTAATGAGACTTTTTGTTCAAGCTTTGGTCAGTCATCGAAATTATCGGGTAAAACAGTCAGGCATGTCATATTATGACCGTAGGTACCATACAAACTATAAAGAACTAGAAATCACGACAACGTTTGAAAGTTTGCAAAACTGCTCATTAACCTAATGAGACTTTTTGTTCAAGCTTTGGTAAGACGCAATTATAATTAAAAGAATGACAAATAACTGAAAAGTTTTTACAGAATTTTCAAAAATATTTGAACTTACCGCAGTTGGAAGTACTCCAGTGCCACCTATCTGCGTATCGATTGAATCGTCCAAGAGACTGAACTCTTCTCTAGACTTCTCAGGACACTTCCAGAATTCTTCGTTCTCGGAATTTCGCCACATTTCATTTAAAAAAGAACTGTAAGCAGCAGCAGGAACTGTGTTATTTGCTCGGGTAACAAGCTCATCCAGCCTGTTCTTGCGCACTGTGTAAGCAGGCGCCACGCTGCTAATCAGCATATTTTCAGCGTCAAGACGGACAGCCATATGCTCATGCGCGCGTTCGCCCGTTGTCAGCACGTACACCGGCGTATTGCCGCCGCCGGCTTGCGCAGAACCAGCAAAAGAGATACGAAGGTTCTCAACGGCGTTTGCTGGCAAAACAGGCAAGTTTTTCTGAACTGTACCGCCATCGGCAGTTGCGAGAAAAACAGATACTCGCAGCCAATGGCCCTTTAAACTAGGTACGCGCTCAACAGATCACTGCTTGTCGGGTAGCTGTATCACGTTTCCTGAGCTCAACAACGCGCGAAATTGGTCCACAGTTGCCATTATTTTGATTCACGCAAAAGTAGGGAAAAAAAGGCGATGAGCTGAACACGCTATTCGATGAAATTGGCATTAGGGTAGATAATTGACATTAGCTGTTTTTTTGCGATATTTAGAAAGTATATGTGCCGAAAATGTTAATGTTGAAAATAATTTTGCTCGCAGGCCTCGGCAACGGTAAAATTACAAGACACGTACGAAAATGTTTCCAAGACACGGTGAAGCATGCAATTTATTTTCTGTGCTGTAAATGGTAGCGAGCATGACATACAAAAGAAATGAGCAATTGCCATATCAGATTTCTGTAATAATCGTATTTACATTATGTACATCTATTTCGTGCGTCTTAGTCAGCTGATTCTATTCACATTTCAACATCGCTACCGTCGTCTAGGTCTTTACACCTCTGGTCAGGTGTGGACCGGTATGGACAGGTCGGCACTTCCTCATTTCCCTCGTTTTCGCTATTGTCTTCATCGCCTTCGGTTTCTTCCATTTGCCCGTTATCAATTCGTCTTTTCTTGGCTCTTTGCGCAAGCAGTGCCACTATCAGTTGCCCATACTGTTCTTCTGGGATACAACCTTTTGCTTCGTTAGCTGCGATGTTCCACGCTAGCAATATCTCTGCACTTTTGAAGGGCTCAGTTGACGGCGTATCGGATGCGTTCTCCCAGAAGGCTCCCGCTTTCCCTGCCAACACCTTTCCGAGTCTTCGCTCCATAGTGTCCGTGTATGTCTTCACTTTCAGGTACTTGTACTTCAACTCCTTCGCGTAGACAATCCGTGCATGCACTCGGACAAGCATCAAGGGGTCCGACCATTCTTTGCCGTTGAGCTTGACACGGAATTGGCATACATCGTTGGCCTTCACGCCCGTGATTTCTCCGAAGCAAACGGCGTAGCTGTTTACGGTCATCTGATCGAACGAAACCTCCCATACCGGGTTGGCCATGTACGCTTCAGCTTTTCTAGCAGCCCGATTCCCCGCCTTACGTTTGCCCGTGTACACGGCAATCGGTGCACGTTCTACGCGTTCTTGAATTCGGGCTGGAATTTCGGCTGCTGCTGGCATCTGAGCTTCGGCGAGTCTGAGAGGAGCTTCCAGGGCATGCACCAAAGGGGCATTCAAACGTGCGTGCAATTTGCTCGGCAAAACGAACGGGACATTGGGCTCCTCGAAAATGCCCTCCTCGGTCAGCTTTCGTTGCTTCCTCAACAGCTCCGCCCACCACGCCTCGTGGGTAGGTGTAAACGTCGTACTCAAAATGGTCCGCATCCCGTCCACCAGATCCTCGAGCTTCGTAAGCCCTTCTTTGGAGAAGGCTTTCGGTTTGACAAAATCAGGCAGGTTCTCGGGCATAGAGTTCAACACCTTGAGGCCCTCCTCTGGTAGCCACTTGTTGTCGGTGGAATACATCTTGTATTGCACGACCACTTCGCCGGCCTCGTTCTTGAACGCTTTGAAGGTCTGCTGCGTGGAGATGCCACAGACGTTCTCGTAGCGACCACCGAACCAGGTCTTCAAATCGTGCACTTTCCCCACCGCGGTCGTGAAGATGCCATCCGAGAAACACTCCTTTGCGATTTCCATCATCTCGTCGAGGGTCATCGCAAGCTTGCGTTTTAAGCGCATAGAAAAACGCGAGAACATCTGGTCGATGTTCTCGTGGGTGTGGCCGACGATTAGGAAGTTCACCTTCACCTTCTTGAACGCGCCAGACATAACCAACCAAGAGATATACGCCAAAAGCAAAATGCTCTTGTTGGTGCCCACGTTGTCAAGCTGGACGTATAACACTTCCGGCATCGGGTACGGTTCCTCGCCATCCCCTTTACGACGGTGCTCTTGAATTCGAGTGACGTCACGCGATGCAGCACGTTCAGCAGGAAGTTGGCGTCGTCACCGTAATTCGCGTAGTTGAAGTCCATAAAACGGCCAACGTTTTCGATGATGCTACCCATATTGTGCACGTCCAAGAAGTCCTTTCGGTCCAGATATGATGGCATGCGCATGAAATGCGGCAGGCGCGTCGTCCATTGGGTCATCCCGTCAATGATGACGGAGGAATATTTCCACCACGTCTTGTTTTCCTTGATGCTCTTAGTCATGTTGGATTTTCGGCCGTGTTTGTAGAACTTCTCACGCTCGGCACGCGCTTGGTTAAGGTGCACCTCTCGCATTTTGTCGTATTGACCTGGAAAAAAAAACGTTTTAATATACAAACTTCTAAAACAACGTAAAACAAATGCAAATACTACATTTTTCAGAATTTAGCTCACCGTGCTGGGATTTAGGTGTGCCCTCCTTCAAGAGTTTGATCGAAGCACATACACTGCACTGAGAAAAACGCTTGCACTTCGGAACTTTGAGCCAAGATTTGAACTCGTCTTTCCAGATTTCGTAGAAGTACGGCAAGGAGACTTCCTTGGATTTGCGGTCGTGAATAGATAAGGAATCGAGATAATCATCCCAAATCTCTTCTCTTGTCTTCCCCGACGGGAGATGCGTCTCAGGTTTATGAGGCTGAGGTTCGCCCTGTTCTTCCGCATATTTCTTCACGAAGGCGACGACATTTGATTTTTTGTTGGACAAACGCCGATTTGCCTCGCTGCCCGTCAGCCCGTGAATAAAATTTGTTCTTCCAGAGAGAACCCGCTCGCGCACGTCGCAGAAATATCCTTGGCTTATTTTGTAAACCTTCTGGTAGAATGCCGAGCACACCTGTAAATATACAAGCACAGTGATTTCTAAAAGAAAGAAGAAAACCTGCTCATTAGCTTAATGAGCAGTTTTGGCAAAGTTTCAGGAATATGCACAAACATTTATATTTCAAGGAAATTCTAAAAGAAAGAAGAAAACCTGCTCATTAGCTTAATGAGCAGTTTTGGCAAAGTTTTAGGAATATGCACAAACATTTATATTTCAAGGGAATTCTAATAAAAAGAAGAAAACCTGCTCATTAGCTTAATGAGCAGTTT
Organism: Cymbomonas tetramitiformis; assembly: GCA_001247695.2. Lineage (NCBI taxonomy): Eukaryota > Viridiplantae > Chlorophyta > Pyramimonadophyceae > Pyramimonadales > Pyramimonadaceae > Cymbomonas > Cymbomonas tetramitiformis. The sequence continues at coordinate 10,688 of LGRX02026539.1, read as the reverse complement.
TGGCAAAGTTTCAGGAATATGCACAAACATTTATATTTCAAGAGAATTCTAATAAAAAGAAGAAAACCTGCTCATTAGCTTAATGAGCAGTTTTGCCAAAGTTTCAGGAATATGCACAAACATTTATATTTCAAGGGAATTCTAAAAGAAAGAAGAAAACCTGCTCATTAGCTTAATGAGCAGTTTTGGCAAAGTTTCAGGAATATGCACAAAAAAATATTCTTAAAGGGGATTCTATAAAAAAGAAGGAAAACCGCTCATTAAGCTAATGAGCAGTTTTGGCATACTTACCGGTCTGTCACATATGAAGAACATAAATATGAACCTTGAGTCACAAGTTCTGGTTCCGCTCTTCATAAGATCTCTCACCATCCATTCTTTACGATATTTTTGAGACAAGTCCCAAAACATTTTGCGTTGAGCTTGTAAAGCTGATGTGTGAAACATTAATGAGCAAACCGATTTGCACTTGCACCGATAAGTTGCAATACTTTCTATGTCGGACTGTGAAAGGTTTCGTTCTTTGATTGTTATTTGACTCTTTTCTTTGGGTTTTCTTTTTGTTGATGTGTAGACTGCTCGCTCTTTACCGACCTTAGTTGATTTCCCATTCAGCACACTTTCACTATTTTCGTCACCCACGGAGTACGAACTAAAGCTTGCTTCAAGGCTTTGCGTTATCTCATTGAAGTCAACACGTGTGATCTTTCGCGTACTAGACTCTTGCGTGTTTATTGTGTCATCAGAGTCCGATGACCGCTGAGTCGCGCGAGAGTAGCTAGTCTTTTGCAAGTTTGCAGTCATTGGAGTTTCTGCGCTTTTCGAGTGCATTGGCGTTTCAACGCACGGGAAGCATAATATCTCATCGTCGCAAACGGTTTTGTATAGCGATGAGCGAGGAGCGTTAACTGGCGATGAGCGAAATACGTCTGTTTCTATTTCTATGATATCGTCTTCCTTTTGGGTGTAGTATATTGCAGGCTGTGAAAGGTCAATAACTTCGTCGATAGCTTCGTCAGCTATTTGCCAGAACGGCCCCATCAGAAAAATAGTCCAAAAATCTTATGAAGCAGATTTCCGTGAAATGAAAACGACGAGAGTTCATTCCGAGTTTCGTCAGGGGGGACAGCCGATGACTTTGAATTTGAATATTACGGTCGGTCATATAAAATTCATCGGATCGATCGACTAAACTTTGTCCGATAACATCATTCTGTACTCAAGTTCCCGGATCGAGTACAGATGTCATCAATTGAAATCGAGAACTTGAATGCAGATTCGAGTTCTTTGTCGCGTTCAGCCCGTCCAATAAAAAACTTCGATTCGAAATTCTCGGATTTTGATGACGAGAGCACGGAACTTATTGAAATTTCATAAACTCGACCAGTCTTCCTCACAATCCAAAACCTACTTTGCATAACACTGCTTACAGCAGCACGCTATTCGATGAAAACGACAATATGGAATGTCATTTTTCAATTTAATTATAGATAGCTAAATAATTCCAAGGCATACGAAAATAACGTATTTTCCGACGAGACGTGAGACGCACGTATAAACGCGGGTGCCGGTGAAGCTAATAGATACGTACGTATGAGTGCTTATAATAAATTCACGAGCACATGCAAGCATTCAATGTGGTAAACACGATACAAAATATGATGCGGTGACTAATTTCATTTTGTACATGTGTTTTATTAATGTTCAGGACTAGTCGTTAGCACCGCGACCACAATCTACGCGGTATCTGCTCGGATACGTTCCTATGAGTGCTTATAATAAATTCACAAGCACATGCAAGCATTCAATGTGGTAAACACGATACAAAATATGATGCGGTGACTAATTTCATTTTGTACATGCGTTTTATTAATGTTCCGGACTAGCTGTTAGCACTGCGACCACAATCTACGCGGTATCTACGTTCATTCCAGGTTCAAGACAGGCATTTGGCACGGCGTGCACTATTTACTCGGCTGGTGCGTCTTCGGCAGGTGCGGAAGGATCGTTGTCTCATGGTGCGTCGTCTCCTGCCTCTCCTGCTCCCTCTTCTTCTTTGCCATCTCCTTCCTCTCCTTCTCCTGCCCCGGGTTGCCCAGAATCCGTGCCGGTTCCAGCATGTGGATCTTCATCGGATTCTTCACCGTCGCCATCAAGCAACTCGCCGATGTCCTTAGTGCACGCGGCGATTTCTTTCTTCTTTTTGAGGTTTTCCTCCTCTATGCGTGCATCCTCTTTGAGCTTCGCCGTTTCCTCGATTGTCATGCATTCCGTATCGCCGTCAGGCTCGTCGGCAATGTTCCCAAGCCGCCGACTGGCTGCTGCCACCATGTCTTCGTCGGAGTCGAACGCGACAGCGTTCAAGCCGCACCGGAGAGCTGCCATTGTGGCCGTCGCGACCCCACACCCTGCATCCAAGATCCACTTGGGTGACGAATCGTTGTTTAACTGGGCGAAAGGTGCGGGTCCCATCATGTGGCAGTTGATGAGCTCTATTAGCAGGTGTTGGGGCTTCTGGTGAGCGCATACCACTTTCCCCTCGTCTCGGTAGGATTGCTTGACGACAGAATACCCCTCCAACACATTCGTCCTCGAGCCCGCCTCCGCATCCTTCGACGAGAGGTCGAAGTCGCACATCCATGGTTTGCGAGTGGATTTTTCCCCGGACTCGTGGTCCGCCATTTGGAACCCGATGACAACCGCTTCGAGGACATCGTACCGGACTTTTTGATTGGCACCTACATCCTGGTTCTCCTTGCGCCACCATATGCGCTGGGCCCCACCGTTGCATTTGCTCTCCAGGATCTTCAGGAACCCGGTCTGCTGAGCAAACCCACAAAATATCAATATTGTCCAGTCCGGCGAGGTGGTGAGCGCCGCAAAGCCATCTATGAACTTGATCAGGTCGGCATCGGATAACGCGTGCTCTGACACCTCCGTATCGAAGTCGTAAATAACGTCCAGTATCGTCCCCACGTAATTCATCTTCGGGACAGCCTCGAGTTTCGTCAACTCGTCATTGTAGATCATGTAGCCGGTTTGAACCGTCTTCATCTCGTAGTCTTTCTCAAGTTGTGCCTCCTTACCATCCTCCACAAGGGGGGAGGGAAGTGCCACCTATTATACCGCAAACCGCTTGTTAATATTTGAATGACCCAAAATTGCTAGCGCAATAAAACATGCAACTACATGAGGAGCACGACTATTACAACAAAGAATGTTGAAAGAACGCACACCTTAACTGTATTGGAGACGTAGTTGACGGGCAACTTGACGAGGTCTCCCTCTCCGGCCTGACACCGGGAAAGCCATGTGTTGCAGTCTGTGACGAATTGGACGATGGCCTTGGGAACCGTGAGCTGACTCCCCCCTCGCCCAGTTTTACCTTGTTTCACCGCCTTGATGCATCGCTCGATGGCCTCCTGGCAAGCCCAAGTCTCACCGTATTTCTTCTCAAACGCATCCCAATTCTCCACCCCAGATTGCGACACGATCCAGGCCTGAACGTTGCGTTGGGCCTTGAACCTCTTCAGGTTTTCAATCGCCTCTTGGATGGTGATCTCAGTGGTCAGGATTTTCGACAGAGCGCCGTTCAAGTAATCAACCTCCACGTCCGAGTGAAACCCGAGCATCGTCTGGAAAAAGGACATGTTCAACTCCTTCTTGTCGCTCTCCTTCACGATTGCCTGCTGCAAAGGCTATGCCGGCTGACCGACACTCAACGTGTTACCGGCGCTTCGAGGAACACGTCTAGACCTGGCCTTGTTACCCGACTTCTTCTTCTTGAGGTCGACACCTACATCCTTCAACGCCTCCTCCGCCCCAGACGTCTCGGTAGTCATGTCAACGACCTCACTCTCCGGAGCCCAGTTCTTGCGTTTCTTACTCGTCGACCCCTTGGTGGGGGTCTTAGTCTGCCCCTTCAGAATACCCGCGCCGTGCGCATGCATGATTCTAACAATTTGGTTCCAAGTGTCCTGACGCACTGTAGTCATCGACCAATTCGTTGCGAAGTCGTTGGCGTAGGAGATGTGATTCATTTGCAACACCTCCGCCTTAATCTGAAACTGCTGAGCCGATGTCAAAAAGTACCAGACCGGGAACCATTTGCCATTTTCAACGTCTCCCCCGAAAAGCTCCCAATCGTTCACATTGGTCCAGTCCCCCTTCGACAGCTTCTCGTAGATATGCTTCCTATTCTTCCTTGGAACAAGCTTGAAAGTCTTGGGATCGTGCTTTTCCAACTGCTTCACCAGGCCGTCCTCCGTCCAGTCTTGGGCCTGAACGTCCCATTCCGTGATGCCACAATGCCAATAGAGTTTGTGGAGAGGGCCCTTCGATGCCTGCATGGTTTGCCGAGAAATTACGGTTAGCAACATTCTTTTACTTTAAGTAAGTAAGAGCTTTAAGTGACAAAGATGGATAAGTTACATTATTTTCTCAGAAATCACCTGCATGCCAGTTCGCATGGAGTTTATACTGGAATATCCAAGTTCACAGATAATAGTGTGTGCTGTGAAACTGATATAGATAAACTCGCATAATAAATAAACCCTAGGCTAGATATACCCCGAACGGTGACAGAGTCGGAACGGCTACGGTCCTAGCTACCTGTGACACCTTGGTGTGTCACAGTACGGGCTTACGGTCAGTCACAGGTCCAGTGTTGGCTACCTAGTAATCTGTCATAGGGGCCTGCACCGGGACTCCCGGTCAGGGCTGCCTACACAGATTTCAGCACACCACCCCAGCACTGTGGGTGGTGACTGACAGGCAAGTCCGAGATACCAAATAAGTTAGGGTAGGAGCTAGGGTGACAAGCCTAACTGCTAAACCAACTGTGCAATTCTGATACACAAATGGAAACCCTCTAGCCGGCACAAGTGCAGAAACATACAGGCACACAGGTCCTGCTAAACTACTGAAAGGCACGGTGCCAGCAAGTCAGATTAACGGATATAAGGAGTCAAAGTAAAAGCCAATTGAAGACCATGTTGAGGTCAAAGCACATCTCAGCACACCACCAGAAGGTGGTGCACTGCCAGAACCAGGAATAAAACTACTCGGGGTCAAAGATTAGAGGAGCACCGTCACCACATTGATCACCGCAGCAGCCCGCAGCACTGCCCTCCAGCGGGTCAGGCGGCAGTAGCACTGCCGCAGCACCCAGGGAGTGCAGCACCGCATCCAGTGTGACGGGGTCCAGCTCGGAGATACCAGAGTAGATGCACAAGTCCCCCCTGCACAGCACAGGCTGCGGAGCAGCCTGACCCGATACCTGCACAGATCCGACGTCATTGGCCGCCGTGTAGGCGGCGGTCCCCACTCCCATGATAGAAATCAAGAGAATAAAGGAGAGCATAAAAGGCATTCCCCACAAGCCAGCGTGGGCAGGGAATCCCCACGGAGGCTTTCCACAGCCGTAGCTGCGGGGAGCACCGGCATGCCAGTCACCCAGAGCACCACCAGAGCTAGGTGCCTGGGTCGCAGGTGTAGATGAGAGATTTGCCGAGACGTCTGAAGCCCGTGGCTTTACCGTGAATGTGCCGTCGGCAAGGTCTTCATAGTCGTCGGTGTTGTAACCCGTGAGGTCAATGGGTTGGACGGCGGCGTGGTTGACAGTCTGAACGAACCCAGCAAATTCACCGTCCGTGTCCGCCGTGGCGGTCAACTTCGCCGATTGCAGTAGCTCGGGTGCGGCATCCTTCCCCTGGAAGACAGGCATAGCAGGGGCCGGCACGGCGGACGCCGATGCCGCCGCACCACCTGCCGGAACCTGCTCCTCCGGTGCGGCCACCGTTGCGGCGGACTCACACACCAGAGCCGAAGCCTCCTGTCCAATGTCGGAAGGAGGCGGGAAGGAGGCATGGGTGTAGTGCACCTGCGGATTGGCTGCGGAGTGAACCTCCGCAGCAAGATCGTCGAGTCGTTGGAGAATGGAGTCCCCCTCGGAAGTCGGCTGTTGCTCCACGGTGAACCCGTAGGCGGAGACGTCAATGCCGCCCACCGCACCCGCAGAAAGCACCGCAGGAGGCCCGTACGCAGCCGCAGCACGTGCGAAGGCTTCCACTCCATCATCCGCAGCGTGCTGGAACACCGCACACATTGCCAGAGCGTGCACCCCGTCCGCATCCTCCTCGTCGATAGGGATGCAGAATGCCGCCGCAGAGTTGGGCGGGTGCTGACGGCCACCCAACGGGCAGTCGCGGTAAAAGTGATAGTGCTCACCTTTGCCCGCCTTTTTGCATTTTCCGCAGAATGGCTTCGCCCGCTGCTCATCGCGGTCGAATCCCACTGGCGGGGCCTTGTGGGTGCCTACACGGAAACCCCGCGGATGTGGGGACTTCTGCTGTTGCTGCTTCTGCTGAACCCTCTCCCGCTGCTGCCGTACCACCGGAGCGGTCTCACCGTGCTGCCGCTGCACCAGCTCCTTCAGCTCCGTAATCTTCTGCAGCAGCGAGTCATATTCGCTGCTGGACAGATGCGCGGAGATTCCGCCCGCACCAGAAGCCGCCTTGCCCCCATCCGTTTGCGCCCAAGACTGATAAATTTCGACAACCAAGGAACGAAGAGAAGCAAGGGACACGTGGGACAGGTCAGCAGCCATGGGAAAGCGGACCTTCACCGCCGCGTAAAACACGGGGTCGAGGCGGGTGTAGAGGGATAATTTTCGTGTTGCCTCGGTCGGAGTCCAGTCTGAAGTCCTGTTATCCCGCACCAAACGCTGCTCCTTAGCCAAAATCGGCTGCGGGTCAACGTTTGCGGGATAACGTAAGGCCGCATGCTCCTCCTGCTGCGATTCCCGCAGCGCCACCGGTACAGAGCCCTTGATGATGTCGACAAGAGCACGCCGTCCATCTCGGGCAGCCGAGGAGTCAGTGCCAGTCAGCCAGACATACGCGTTGCTGTGCTTCTCCACCACGAGAGCCAGAACGTCGTACAGCAGCCCATTAACCCTGCCGACCACGGGCACCAGAGGGTCCTCGAGGTCGAAGGCCCGCAGCTCCAAACCAGCAGACTGAAACTCTGTGCGCAGCTGCACCACCAGGTCGGACAGGAGGCCAGAGTCGTCCGTACCGCGAAAATGGTGCTTCTTGTCGCCAAGAATATCCTCACGGATACTCTTGGCCCAAGCCCGATGCAAGCGCGCCTTGTAAATCTCGTCGACCAACTTGGACTGCTCCTGCAAATAACGTCTGACGGCCACGTCCGCGTCCACGTTCGATGCAGGGTTGGGAGTGGGAACCACAGGTGTAGCAGCCGTTGGAGTGTTCCGCACCTCGTCGATGAGCCGTAAGGAGGCGTCTATATCGCTGTCCCTCGTGAGGGACTTCTTAGATCGTGTTGTCATACCCATTCTTAGATAAGCCTGAGGGGAGGCGGTACGCTGCAGCACGTTTGGGTAGCGCTGTGATGAAAACGAGACGTCACAAACACGGAGGGAACAACCGAGCCATGCAAGCGAGGGGCAAAGGAGGATGTCGTCGAGGTCAAAGGTGCCAAGGCCACCAGCCCAAAATTCGGTAGCAAGCGTGATCAAAGCATGCACAGAACCGAAAACGGACATTGCAACGAGTAATCCAAACCCAAGCCGGTACCCCATAGCTGCGGCCCAAAGCTGCTTACCGTAAGCTGCTCATCTCATAATTCACACAATACCCAAACGCGCAAACGCGCACCACCTCTCCGAGCGGCCCTTTAGCCAATCATGGCCAAAATAGCTAGTGGAATAAAGCGTGGATGGGGCCACGACCTACTGGAATATCCAAGTTCACAGATAATAGTGTGTGCTGTGAAACTGATATAGATAAACTCGCATAATAAATAAACCCTAAGCTAGATATACCCCGAACGGTGACAGAGTCGGAACGGCTACGGTCCTAGCTACCTGTGACACCTTGGTGTGTCACAGTACGGGCTTACGGTCAGTCACAGGTCCAGTGTTGGCTACCTAGTAATCTGTCATAGGGGCCTGCACCGGGACTCCCGGTCAGGGCTGCCTACACAGATTTCAGCAGTTTATGATTTGCTGGTTCGACTTGCCCTTCACGTTCTGGTCGACGGTGTTCTGCTCGTCAGCCAAAAATCGAACCATGTCAGACTGTAGATTAATATACAATTTGCACTCGATCTGGTGAAAAGCTTCGTTATCTGGTTGTTCTCGGTGAAGCTCCCGCCGAGCGGTGAGGCTATGTTGGTGCCCGAAGCACACGAAACGATATACGCCGTCGTGCACCTTACTGGGGTCAAACTCCTCCGCGCTTGTGAGGTGCTCCCCAGAGCGCGCCCATACAACGTACACTAGGGAGGTGTTCTGAAAACCGTGTGGGTTCCAAGCAATGCTCTCTTTCAAGTTCACGACTTGCGCACGGTCCTCATCCCTGATGCGCTCGTAGTCCTCAGCCTGTATAATGTACTGGATAGGTATGTTGAAGGTACACCCCTTGACGTCTTTGGCGTCAACGACTCTGGGGTACCGGTGGTTATACTCAATCTGATACCGAATCGTCTTAGAATGAGCTAGTGAACGCCGCTGTTTCGGCAAAGAGAGCAAGGACTGCCAGTTCTGCGCTGCTTGCTCAGCATTCTGTTCTTTGGCCGCCTTCGCTGTCTCTCCGGGCCCGTAAGCCAACAATGAGCCGCTCGGACCACGATTAGCAGCCAGATCGCTTTCCGCTGCAGGTGTCAATGGTACCTATATTGTAATAGAACGACAAGGTCAGAAAGTTTGCAAAACTGCTCATTAGCCTAATGAGACTTTTTGTTCAGGCTTTGGTCAGTCATCGAAATTACCGGGTAAAACAGTCAGGCATGTCATATTATGACCGTAGGTACCATACAGACTATAAAGAAATATATAACACGACAAGGTCAGAAAGTTTGCAAAACTGCTCATTAGCCTAATGAGACTTTTTGTTCAAGCTTTGGTCAGTCATCGAAATTACCGGGTAAAACAGTCAGGCATGTCATATTATGACCGTAGGTACCATACAGACTATGAAGAAATATATAACACGACAAGGTCAGAAAGTTTGCAAAACTGCTCATTAGCCTAATGAGACTTTTTGTTCAAGCTTTGGTCAGTCATCGAAATTACCGGGTAAAACAGTCAGGCATGTCATATTATGACCGTAGGTACCATACAGACTATAAAGAAATATATAACACGACAAGGTCAGAAAGTTTGCAAAACTGCTCATTAACCTAATGAGACTTTTTGTTCAAGCTTTGATCAGTCATCGAAATTACCGGTTAAAACAGTCAGGCATGTCATATTATGACCATAGGTACCATACAGACTATAAAGAAATATATAACACGACAAGGTCAGAAAGTTTGCAAAACTGCTCATTAGACTAATGAGACTTTTTGTTCAAGCTTTGGTCAGTCATCGAAATTACCGGGTAAAACAGTCAGGCATGTCATATTATGACCGTAGGTACCATACAGACTATAAAGAAATATATAACACGACAAGGTCAGAAAGTTTGCAAAACTGCTCATTAGCCTAATGAGACTTTTTGTTCAAGCTTTGGTCAGTCATCTAAATTATCGGGTAAAACAGTCAGGCATGTCATATTATGACAGTAGGTACCATACAAACTATAAAGAAATAGAAAACACGACAAGGTCAGAAAGTTTGCAAAACTGCTCATTAGCCTAATGAGACTTTTTGTTCAAGCTTTGGTAAGACGCAATTATAATTAAAAGAATGACAAATAACTGAAAAGTTTTTACAGAATTTTCAAAAATATTTGAACTTACCGCAGTTGGAAGTACTCCAGTGCCACCTATCTGCGTATCGATTGAATCGTCCAAGAGACTGAACTCTTCTCTAGACTTCTCAGGACACTTCCAGAATTCTTCGTTCTCGGAATTTCGCCACATTTCATTTAAAAAAGAACTGTAAGCAGCAGCAGGAACTGTGTTATTTGCTCGGGTAACAAGCTCATCCAGCCTGTTCTTGCGCACTGTGTAAGCAGGCGCCACGCTGCTAATCAGCATATTTTCAGCGTCAAGACGGACAGCCATATGCTCATGCGCGCGTTCGCCCGTTGTCAGCACGTACACCGGCGTATTGCCGCCGCCGGCTTGCGCAGAGCCAGCGAAAGAGATACGAAGGTTCTCATCGGCGTTTGTTGGCAAAACAGGCAAGTTTTTCTGAACTGTACCGCCATCGGCAGTTGCGAGAAAAACAGATACTCGCAGCCAATGGCCCTTTAAACTAGGTATGCGCTCAACAGACCACTGCTTGCCGGGTAGCTGTATCACGTTTCCTGAGCTCAACAACGCGCGAAATTGGTCCACAGTTGCCATTATTTTGATTCACGCAAAAGTAGGAAAAAAAGGCGATGAGCTGTAAGCAGTGTTATGCAAAGTAGGTTTTGGATTGTGAGGAAGACTGGTCGAGTTTATGAAATTTCAATAAGTTCCGTGCTCTCGTCATCAAAATCCGAGAATTGCGAATCGAAGTATTTTATTGGACGGGCTGAACGCGACAAAGAACTCGAATCTGCATTCAAGTTCTCGATTTCAATTGATGACATCTGCACTCGATCCGGGAACTTGAGTACAGAATGATGTTATTGGACAAAGTTTAGTCGATCGATCCGATGAATTTTATATGACCGACCGTAATATTCAAATTCAAAGTCATCGGCTGTCGCCCCTGACGAAACTCGGAATGA
>LGRX02026538.1:0-51837 GCA_001247695.2 Cymbomonas tetramitiformis | reverse complement strand
ATACGATTCTCTAATTTCTTATCGCTAAGAAAAAATTGCTGGCATTTGCAAATATTACATATGATATTATAGATATGTGACATCAATGTATCACTTCTCTCAATATTTCATGTACATTTCATGTAGAACGATGCCCTTCAGTTCTAGATAAGCTGTCTCGGAAATAATTTCGTCATCAAAATCCTGCTTAAGATCCTTAAGTTGTGCACGACTTACAGGGTCCATCGTTCGAAAAGTGAAAATTCTAAGAAAATGTCTGGGCTAGGTGGGTGTCCATGTAGATGGCTAAGAAATGCGCTGGCTGAGTGAAGAGATCGCGGTCCACTATTCATAGCGTTTTCATAGGACGCTGGCGCTGGCAGGGGGGGGGGTACCCAAGTTGGAGAATATCACTGGCTGGCCCCATATCTCCTGTTTTCTTAAAGGTGGTTGATTACTGTACCGTAAATGAACATTGCGCCAACGAAGCCCGGTCCAGGTCGAACCCCCATAGCTTCGGCCTAAAGTCGCTCACCGCAAACCGCGCATCTCAAAACCCCCGTGAGCACCCAAACGCGCCGTCGCGCACCACCTCTCCAAGCGGCTGCTTTAGCCAATCATGGCCAAATTAGCTGTGGAAAATATAGTGCAATGGGTCCACGACCTACTGGAATAGTATCCCGGTTCAAGATATCAGACAGTCAGTGAACCAATATAGATAAACTCTGTTAAGAAATAAACCCTAAGCTAGATATACCCGGAACGGTCACGGAGTCGGAACGGTCACGGAGTCGGAACGGTCTCGAGTCTAGCTACCTGTGACACTCGGTGTGTCACGGCACAGGCTTACGGATCAGTCACGGTCCAGTGTTGGCTACCTAGGAATCTGTCATAGGGGCCTGCACCGGGACTCCCGGTCAGGGCTGCCTATACAGATTTCAGCAGACATCACACTCAATCAGTAAGTAACAGACTATTGGGGATACGTGAACCAGTATGCATGTTTTTAGACGGTGTTTTTCTGTTACTATTCTCGGTTTATAGACGACGGGTGACCTGCCACGTCATCATAACGCGCAGTGTAATGCAGACACGTGGCAGCCACGTAGGTTGCGATATGCGTTTATGCGGTACGGTATGCCTTCATTATGCGGTTTGCTATTGTGGTTCGAGTGATCATCGAGCAATCAACGGAGAGAGATGTCTTTTTTGGATTGGGTGTGTTCATAAACACAAGCCCCGCGTCAAAAAACGCGGCTATACAACTATTATCACACGGGTATTGTTGCATGAACGGTGTCTATTCGTTTAATTACAAGTAGAATGTTTGCTAGTGTTAGTAGTGTTACAATATATATATGTCGCAAAAGCCATAAGGCAGCTGGTCGTACAACATATCATAGCGTTACTATTACATTGCAAAGTACGTAAGTTACTACCAGGCAAGAGATCTCGAATTAGTTCATTCCACGCCTTTCAGGCGCCGGAAAGTAATGGACTACTAATCTATCAGCTCCCAATATACTCCGTCTTCGTCGTAGGTTGCGATATGCGTTTATGCGATACGGTATGCCTTCATTATGCGGTTTGCTATTGTGGTTCGAGTGATCATCGAGCAATCGACGGAGAGAGATATCTTTTTGGATTGGGTGTGTTCATAAACACAAGCCCCGCGTATAAAAACCTATACAACTATACGGTCCAGTGTTGGCTACCTAGGAATCTGTCATAGGGGCCTGCACCGGGACTCCCGGTCAGGGCTGCCTATACAGATTTCAGCACACCACCCCAGCACTGTGGGTGGTGACTGACAGGTAAGTCAGAGAAGTTAGGGTAAGTTAGGGCAGAAGCTAGGGTGACAAGTCCTAACTGCTAATCCAACTGTGCTATTCTGATACACAATCTGGAACCCTCTAGCCGGCACAAGAGCAGAAACATACAGGCACTCAGGTCCTGCCAAACTACTATGTACTATAGTACATATATAAGTGGCCAAAAAAGGTGGAAAATGGGTAAAAATCGTTGGCGATAAATTTCAAAACTGAAATTTCGACTCCATTTTTTCACGAATTATGATTTTATACCTATTAAGGTATCTGAAAAACATAATGTGCACAGTCATATCTCGTGTAACACCCTAAATATCAGGTGTGTAACACCTAGGGGTATACAAAGTTGCTGTAACAAAATACGTGAAAAACTAATACGTATGATTTCAAAATGAAAATTTGGGTTTCATTTTTTTCGTTACTCCATTTTATTAGCTGTTGAAAAATATGCTCAAAATAGTACAGCACTTATAACACCCTATAACTATATATATTCACGTGTACAGTTACAGGGGTGTAACATACCTCCTAAAAACCACGTGATACACAGTGATATATTAAATGCAGTTTTGCTTCAATTTCTTCGAAAAATGTTCATACTGCTTTAATCTGACATAATTTAGGGTTACTGATACCAAGTAACACCCTAATATCACTGTGGGAGATAAGGGTCACTGTAACACTATATACCCTGAAATAAATGCCAATAAATACTAGCAAAACACTCTGTATTTGGCATTATGTCATGCTGAAATCAGCACAATCATGCCATATATCGGGCAACAACCCAAGAACTGTCGGGCAACAACCCAAAAACTGTCGGGCAACAACCCAAAAACTGTAGGGCGACAACCCAAGGACTGTTGGGCAACAACCCTAAAACTGTATAAGCTGCTTCCTATAAGGACTGCATGCTACATTATGAGGTATAAAGGCAACTGACAACTGCCTGTGTGTTCACACTTCCTTGAGGAGGGAAGAAGGTGGAACCATATATACATACATCACCTCATTATATAATGTACAGACATAATATACACACATATTCATTTTATATTCCGATCTGGTGATTTCTGATGGATTGCTTTTGATAAAACCACTGCATCCACAAGTAACGTTGAAATCTGTACAACGTTAAAACCCACCGTCACTAACAAAGTGTAAATTCGGATGGGAAACTACATCCCAATGACTATAAGTTGACTATTGCTCAGCATTTACATCCTCGAGTAAGTGCGGAATGCTGAACTATATATATAACATATAACCTGATACCATGCTTAATTGCATATCCTGGATCAGAAGATGATAGTTATATAATGTATATATATATCCCACCTGATACACTTTGGCACTATAGCCGTACATAAGAGTGGGAAGGACGGGTGCATCGCTGTAGAACTGGTTGATATAGTCCCAGTACTGAAGGCAGAATGTGGCATTCGAATAACAGCTGATAACTGTTGGGTGACCACCATGCAAAACCTTCCAAGCGTAACTCCTTTGTCCTAAGATGCAAGTGAATTGTTCATAATACGTTGACATCACATAAAAGCATTCTGAGGAAACCCTTATATATTCATATGAGTTGTCATCACTTCAAATGACATGGGTTTCGAATCATCGAAATGAGTATAACTCCGATGAATTCATTAGTACAGAACAGCTGCTGAGATTATTCATCCGGCTGGATTGCAATCATTTACAATCCCTGTACATTCCGGTGACATATTTTGCACTGGACTGATCACCACATTTGGTATAATCTGTGATATATAAATCATCAGAAAACGCATTGCAATCAGTACAATGCTGTCTAAACTCACAAAGATGAGTAATAGATTTTCTCAGATGTAATAAATTGAGGCACAATGTGACCTACGCTAAAATCGCGTATGCTCGGGCACTGTATTGTGACCTGCGCTAAGATCGCGTATGCATGGACACAATATGACTCGTGCCGATGACGTGGACACAATTCATACAACCTCCGGTACAAACGGACAAGGTTGACTGCCACGACATCACATCTGAAATCAATAAATCACTCAGAGAGAAGGTGTTGACATCAGTACAACACCATTATACATATAGTCATGAGGAGTTTAAAGAAGACACAGTCCCTCCGATAATGACAAACATGGTACACATATTACCATGCTCTCTGATTATATATTTGATATCCCACAGCATACGATGATGGTAATGGCAAACCACTTCGTCGCTGGAGGGTAGTATTGTATTTTATACAACACATGCAAGACGCATGCATGGGCACTATATGACCCACGCTGATGACGTGGATTCGGGCTGCATCCCAAGAACTGCGATGCACCTTCGGTGCAATGGGCTGCAACCCGAGAACCGCTATCCAGCTTCATAGTAAGCTTCCACGTCATCACATAGAGGTCGGACCTCTGTTGTATTTAAACGGCGCTTGACAACCGCCTAGCAATACACTTCCTTGAGGGGGGAAGATGATAAGCTAAAAATACAACTAAAAACCAAATAATTAATAAAGACAAATAATAAAACAAATAGGTTGCATCATCGTTTTTGTTTTGGTAATCATGACTATATACAGTCAAACCATGCAGAATTCCATGAAGTTGACACACATATGTATCGAACATTTCTAAGGTCATCAGCCATGACGTACATATGAGCTTATTTTTGAAGACCTAGACATTTGTATACATCTGGTCTAGCATGTATCCAGACTAGAATTGTATATTGACTCGGTGCAAGCACTATAGCCTCTGCCACCGATGATCATTGAAAAGGGCAACCATTCTTGATATTTCATACATATCATCTGATTGGATCATTAAAGGTGTCAAGATTACTCAATGCAATATGCAGGCTACGGCCTGAGTACAACACCTATATAGGTCAAAGCCATTGAGCTGACCAATGCAGCATAAATGCTAGCTGCCTTTGAAGACTACATAATAACTCTATTGCCCTTATGTCTTGAAATGTATCCGTGTATTGGTATCTCTTTGAGGTAGTCATGCCTGCTGAATGAGCCATACCGGTCATCTTGTCTTCATTGATCATTACATACCTGATCACACCGCCATTGAACAATGCCTATTCTGTGAGATTATCATATCACGAGGCATTTCAGTAGTGCACATTAAACAATTGCAGTGCAGCAAAGATCATCAGCTCTTCATCAAATCTTTAAAGGTTGAGTTGTTGTCAAAAGTATTGATTTATCAAACACCATATCTCAGAGGTCTATCCATCATGGAAGACAGAATCCGTGCAATCATGGCTATTCAGCCTCCAACATAGCTAACATAGCTATCCAGCCTATGACCCAACCGTTGGTAAGCAGCCTCTACGCCGTATGGCTAAAGATGACAAATAATCTCTCGGTCATTCTTGGGCATAGTCAGCCAATTCAGGATATTTATCCCGAAATTCTCCAAGAGTCACTCATGTTTTCTATGTGTCATATGAAAACAGCCAACATATCGCCCTATGAAAGGAATCATCTCCTTCAGCAAGGGGAAGTGGTTATGCTGTAAAATTGACCAGTCTGATCATCATAAAAGTGACAGATTTGAAAAAATCGATTGAAACTTGTATTGAAAATGACCATTCCTTAAGATAAGGTATTGCACCTAAGGGAATAAAGGTTTCATCGTCTGAAATAGGAACGGAGTTTTTCATTGACTCTAGTTCCTGAATCCAGAATCACATAGAAAATATATTCTATCATGTGCATATAGAAAGTACATTAGATTCAGATTCTGAGCATACAAGTGGACTTGAATGCACTCGGGTTTGTACTGAGTTGCAATTGTCCAAAGTTTTTATTCTGACATCACTACTTATTTGTGGAATAGCATACAATGGTATAAACCATCCACATATAGATTGACATCATACTTGTGGTTTCATATCATTTTGGCACATAAGACACGCATGCTTCATTGAGGAATTAAGACTCTTTGAAAGCTCATTCTGGAATGTTTAGAAATTTGTCGCCTCGTCCATTAGGCCACGAAGTCTTGGAAAAGCCATGTCGGGGCTCGAACCCGCAATCTGCATATGGTTTCCAAGCGCAGTGCATTCTGAATAGTGTATGCCCAAAAATAAAATGGGTACCATAGAGATAAGTGATCATGTACTGACGAAGATACACATATCACTAGGCGATGCCATGTTCAAGTCACAATGAAATGATATACCAGCCATCCATCAACTACGGAAATACAGCTCGTAGTAAGTTGTTGTCATTACAGACACTTCTTGATTGACTCTCCATTAGCTTCGATACCAAAGTTAACTTCGGTACCATCACTGATTTCGTTCTTCATTATGCCAATCATTATCCAGAAACATTGTCTAAGTTGGGCACGCCATTGTCTAAGTTGGGCACACCATTGTCTAAGTTGGGCACAGCATTGTCTAAGTTGGGCACACTATTGTGACCCTGAACTGACAATGTATGTGGGCTGCATCCCAAAAACTGCATATTGAATCATAATGAATTGACATTGGCATTTGACAACATCTGGCATTTGCCACATTCAAAAGCGTCAGGCAAATTGCCGGTACGACGCTGAAAGAATCGGTGTTCATATTGACATTGTTACCTCGAAAGCACTTGATTCGATGAGTAATCTCAGTCTGATTTTCTATCAAACCATTTTTCACATAGCATGATAATTGAATGGTCAAACATTCTCCATCACCATCTGAATGGTTTGATACACCTCTTTTTAAAGGGGAAGGAAGGAGTATAGATTCATTCATCTTCATCAGCTGCCACAAACTGATCTATATCATTTTGATTTTACATCATTGTGATTTTGCTTGGAAGATTAAAAATCTTATGAAAAGTTCCAGCATCTGTGTATAGCAGTCATAAAGTTTGATGACACGGTACATCATGCCGATTGAAGCATCAAATGAAGTCTTTATTTGACTTACTGACACAAGAAATTCATTATGAAGAAATCATAGATGCATATTTCTCCGGCTCTATCATATTATATGAAGGGCACTGACATAGGAGAACGATGGTTTTTTAAATGTGAATAAGCTATATTGTAAGCTTACGACCATCACTGTGACGTCAACAGCCTGAGATGCTGATTGTTGAATTTCAAGAGTTAAAGGATTCGTTGAATCAGCCTTGGTAACATGTGTTTTGATTAATGAGTTGTTGATCCACGGCTTTCCCCCAAATCTAAGAGAAGCTGGCGCACAAGTTGTTGCCAGTGTCAGAAGGGAAACATCAAAGCCAAAGGATTGCCATTGTGCCATTCAGGCATCGAATTCATAACAGCAAAGCCGAGTGAGTGAAATCCGCCACTCTAGCTATTTGCCCGTCATTCCTTCCAGGTACATAACAAGAGACAATTCATCAAAGTCATACACCAATGCATAAATCACATGTATGGTTGCACAGTTTGTATCCGAATGCAACCCCATCGAGGTTAAGCATCTAGACAGCAACTCTGGCCAACAAAAAGCCTTCCTGTCTTCGGATATCTTGAGCATTTTCATTTCCAGCTCCATTGTGGTCAAGGAAGCACCATGCCTGTGCCTCGCCGGGACGTTGATACTCAAAGCCGCACACTTGAGGCGAGCCTTACGAGATAGTGACCTTTGGCCTGTGGGGCGTCAACCCCTTATCAAATCCTGAACACTTGTTAACACCTGGATAAATTTATCATGATGCAACTTAAGTGGGATTATAAGTTCCACATAATCATATTGTCTACGTATGCTGAAGGCATAACTGCCGCATATGGTCACGATAGGTCGCAGCTTCTATAACATTGTGGCTTCTGAGTCAAAAGCTGATAGCCGATAACTTTTGCCAAGGACTGCCGACCGAATAATAATCAGGGCTGCATCCCAAGAACTGCAGGGCTGCATCCCAAAAAACTGCAGGGCTGCATCCCAAGAACTGCAGGGCTGCATCCCAAAAACTGCAGGGCTGCATCCCGAGAACTGCAGGGTTACATTCCTAACATTTTTACCCTGCATCAAATTGATATGACAGGAGCGGGAATTGATCCTTCCTTGCTGAGGTGTAGTGAGCCTTGTACAAATCATACCCTTACACAGATACGCATATGCGGGTACCAATATCTGTGAAAAACTGCTAATGCTACCTTTGCCAGACCGTGGTTTGTCATTCGGATCTTATGGCCAGTAAATCCGCGCTACCGGATAACTGAGGTGGACGGAGTTGTGATCCTGAGTTATGCCTGACACACATAACTAAAACGAATTTCACATTAGTACGTGGCGAATCCACTCTGAATCGACAGATGTTCGTCAAAGCGCGCGTACCGGACCAAATAACAGACCGGGTAAAGGATTATAAGTCCAATCCCGTTAAGCAGGGCCACTCCGTTTGCATTAAAACAAGCCCCAAAATCGGGCTCCCCGTTGCCGCCTGTGAACCTCCATAGTAGCTTCAGGAGGGGAGGAAGGTTGGGTGCACTATATATAACTGTGGAAACATGTACCCAAGGGTTTTCGTCGATCAGTCATATATATAAGGCCGAGTATCGTTCGTTAAATCGTCGATCATCGTTCGCAAAGGCGTCGACGGCAAGCGCAATATATATCCGTAACGTAAACCTCGGATACCTTGAATCGTCACTCTGAAATACGATACGCAATTCATGGAACCTTGAAACGTCACTCTGAAATACGATACGCAATTCATGGGGGCTACATCCTAAGAACTGTAAGGCTAAATGCCTAAGGTGAGGGCTTAAAGTGGACTCAGTTCCCCCCAATATCCTAAAACACCATGCGGGACGCCTCACATCGGTGTAAGAAGACTGGTACCAGCAACAACAACAACAAAGACATCAAAGACATATACAAAGGTATGCCCGTTGTGAGGTCACAACTCTCTTAAGAGGGGAGATCTGTCAGGGTTATGACCGATGCCATATGTGTCATACATGTCATACGTGTCATACCTGTCAGACATGTCATATCATGTCATGTCATGTCGTGTCATATATTATAATGACAGACAGTCGTCAGTACGGTCGACTATGACATGTACAGTCATACCATATGTCATTCACTCACCTTGAGTGACACCTGTCATCGAGAGGCCAGGTTGTGGCATCGAGATGACAAAGCAAGATGAAGTCTTGAAGAACCGAAAGTGTTCGGAGAAAACTCATCTTCGCTTCTAGCATGTTCTGAACAAGCATGCGAGTATCATATGGCTTATTCGTTCAGCCGATACTGATTGTTCAACCAATGCCTTGGGTTCACAACCCAATTGTGGTGGCATCTATGAGATGCGGGGCATTGCGTAAATGAGGTAGCGTTGAGCTACAGCAGTCACGCGCTGCACTCATATCCACACGTACTCTGCGTGAGCTATTAACGTTCAATAATAGCCTCGCTTTATATCATATCTATTCGCTTGCTAGCGAAGCCCTAACAGATTAAGTCGTCGATGACGGTCTCGTTGAGTTGGTTGATGTCGCTGAGTTCCTCGTTCGTGACGTAATTCTCGTAGATCTCGTCGGACTGGGCAGATGAACGCTGAAATGCTGATCCAAGCGAGGCGAGGGTGGTGGTGAGCTCAGCCATGTTGGCGGTGAGCGCATGGACATCTTGAAGAAGGGCGTTGGTCGTGATGGTGACTTCTTCGATTGTTGGAGATGGCGAAAGAGGTTGACGTGAAGTAAATAAACGTCGTTGAGCAAGTGGATTACGCTCTTCGGTTGGTGGTTGAGATCCCGGTGTTGTAGTTGGCGTGAACGACGACATGGTAGTCCTTCCAGACCGTTGGAGTTGGTGGAGGTGACGATGTTGCGCAAGTCGTTCTCGTAGGGTTGGAGATGTAGATTTTCGTTAAGTTTTGTTAATTTTTTAAAAATTTGCCAGCGCTTCCGCGGTAAATGCTCGTAATGAACATAAAATCTAAGGCGTCCCTAAAATTTTGGCAGAGCATGCGATAATTAACTAACGCGTTTTGACATTGAAGTTGAATGAAAAGCCGAGAGGGCAATCGTAGAAGAATACCCAATCATAAAAGGTAAGGGCAAGTTAAAATTAACGCCGGCCCGACCTGCGGAGTGTTAGTTCAACCGCAAAAGGCAATCATCAAGTAATTTTGCTGACTGCCAGTTTAAAACGCGTTTGGCGGCTAATTTGAAATCCGGAGTGTGATCAGAATTGCGCAGTGGAAGCGTCGTGGGCCCATAACCTAATAGATAGTTTGAAACACATACAGGGTATAATATTCTGTATATCAGTGTTTTAATACTATCGCTGTACGCAAAAATATGAGGCTGAAACGGGTGATATATGTCTGTAAAAGATATAACATATGAGAGTAAGAGAGTCTAAGTAGCTTATGCCACGTGCGCTGTGTAAAGCTGTACGAGTACGGCTACGGTAATGCTCGAGTACTCTAACACGTGGCTCGCGGTCTCTATCGTTGTGACTCGCGGTCTCGAGCCAAATAATGCAGTCATCTGTCACATGCATCGAGGAATGTCATACAGGGGGCAATACTGGATATCTAGTCCCCCGTGAAAATCGGCGGATCCATGGGGCTCCAAGCCACCCCAGCGGTCGAGTGACCCTTCAGGGCATGTGTTACATTGTTTTCGATGCACATGGCACCACGAGACCGAGTTTGGATTCATTGGCCATATCTCTATGACGGTCCGGTTTTTTTCAGCCTTGCGACCCACGTACGCGTAAGACCCGAACCCTGAGAGCCGGCCTGCATTTCGAACCTCCCCACCCTGCCCCCCCGCCAACCACCCCAAAAGTATTATTTTGCCACTCTTCTAGTGTGTTGGGACACCTCGCGCGCCGCACGAATCGAAGCGGTTCGCTCGCTACGCCCTGCTCCGTCAGCGCAACCATGCTCGGGCCACACCCCCTCCAATGCCCCCACCTACCACAGTCTACATCAACAACCTTTTGCACTAGAATTAGGGGTGTGCCGAGCCTTCATGTGGCAAGGCGCGGTAGTCCCACATCCCACCTGATGTCCTTCGTCATCCCCACCATGCATCTTGCCTTGGCCATCGAGCTACACGCCGCCACAGCACGCCAACTGCACCCTACAGTACCTGTCGTCCCACCAATTCTGGGGGGGACCGTCATAGAGAGAAAAGAAAATGATATAAACAGAATCTGAAACAGAAAACACTCAAACGCTCGACTGGACTGCTATGCTATCGTTATTTCGTTAATCGTAGGAACCCTATCGCCAGGATTGCACATTGCAGGAATCTCGTCTTCGGACCTTTCGATGCTCCCGATCCGATCATCTGAAAGTTGGACGGTTCAATTGTAATTGGGAAACCCTAGAGCCCTATCGTATGTATGCTATCACTCACTTTCAATAGCGCGTTTCGGATTGTCCTTCGCTTGTACATGTGTCACGGGTGCTCCACGGAAAATAAGGATCCCCGAAAATAAGAAATTTATAGGATGTTCGGGCCGTCGGATGGTCCTTAACACTGGCTTAATTACCGAATTTCGAATATATGAACCGTCCATTTGCCCGATTTAATTACTCCGTCCAGCACCTTATATTCGGTGGAGCACCCGTAGGTTAGGTAGGACCTGACGAGGCTCAGAGAGAGGTTTAATACAAGCGAAGGCGTGGGATGGTTTGAAAGCAATGCTCGCCGTTTCGTTTGCATTTCATTTGGGGAGCATTTTTTGCCAACCTTCGGTACAGAGTGACTTCGTATGATCTCACCCGCGTGCTTTGATTGTAATATTTCCCGTTCGTGTTCGAGGTCAACAAAGGAGTGGCAACTTCTCGGGGGTGGTCAGGTGTGTATGTTCACCCGCGTGCACAAGAATAGTTCACGTGTTCTTCCGGTCTAGGGAGGAAGCGGATATGTAGTCGTCAGACACTCATTTGTTGGGCAGTGAGGAGAAAAGTGTCGAGATCATAACTTCGTTTCTCAATATCGTGTTTGCAACAAACCCGAACTGTTGTTACAGTATAGGAGAGTGTGACCGTGTTGCAGAGGGGGCGTATTGCTTTTTGTTGTGCAGGAAGTCAGAAGCACAGTTTTCCCCCAAAATACCGACTCGCGCCTGACGAACGTTGTTATACCCCATCAATACGCAGGTCCGTAAGCTTGCACGCTCGCAGCTTTTGTGCAAGTCATGGGTTGTGTCTTCTTTTGAAACTTATTATTTTGGTGTTGACGTATAGTACCGCGGTCATATTCGTCTTTATAACTAAAAACTCGCCTGAATTAGTATTCGTTGGCCGACCAAGTCGTATGCACCGCACTCTGGTGGAATCTCGAGTGATCCGCTGAAATCATGTCTTGTGTCCCGCTCCTTGTGGTTCGCCGCGGCATAGCGCTCCACCTATAGGTGCAATAGAAACTGCAGAATGACGTATCTTTCGCTTTTCATAGTTAGAACATTTGAGTAGAAAATATATCAAATCGTTATACTTGCCAGGAGCCTTTGATATTCTGTTCGTGTGGGGGATAATGTGACTCAAGAACCTGGCGCCCTGTGTTTCAGCATACATCCCACCTTTAGCCCAAACTATGGCTATTTAGAAGAAGTGTATGCTGCTCAACGCGTTCGACTAACGATGTCCATCTCTTTCGTGGTCGAGGATCACGTTGCGGTCATCACCCTCGGAGGCAAGGGCACTCTCCCTTGGGGAACCAAAGTTGAAGAGCATCGTCTGAACCCTGCGACGGTTGAGGGCCTCAATCAGGCTCTTAGCCAAATTCTGGACAATCCTACCGTTCACGCACTTCTCGTGACGCACGAAGGAAAGTTCTTCTCGAATGGAATGGACCTTAAGTACATCGAGGCGCATCCTGGGAAACCCACACAGGACCTCCAGGTAGCGGTGGAGCGTCTCCTGGCCAGAATCCTTACGTATCCCCTTCCTACCGTAGCCGCCATCAACGGTCATTTCACGGCTGCTGGGGCGATGCTGGGTCTCGCTTTCGATAAGCGAGTTATGCGCGAGGATAAAGGTTTCTTTTTCGTTCCGGCCATCGACATCGGTCTCATATATAGCCCGGGACAAACCGCCCTCATGAGGTCTAAAACGCCGCAATGTATGCATATGGACATGATTGTTTTCGGGAAGAGATACACTGCGAAAGATCTGCACCCGCTTGGAGTGGTGGAGTGCACGTCGCCCACTGACAAGATTAAGCAGATAGGCATGCATTTAGCAAGCGAGCTCACGTTAAAAGGTAAGAATCAGCTGTACCGTCAAACGATGCACGGGATAAAGAAGAATTTGTATGCTGAGGCGTATGCTCTCTTAACTTCGGAGAAGATAGAGGGAATGGGATTCCAGAATGTGAAGGGCGTAGACCGAGCCCCGACGCCGCTGAAGTCAAAGTTGTAGTGGCCAACCGGTGGTGTCAGCGTCTATTGGCAACCTTGAAAAAGATTGTTTTGCCTTCTGTAAATATACAATACCGTGTTGCCTGCTAACTTCAGAACAAGTTGATAATCTAGGCGGGTTGCGGAGCAGTGGAGCAAGATATTTTCCGTGAATCAAACTTCAGCAGTATTCCCAACACTGCCCTAGACATCTGTTGCGACTCTGCACAGGCACAACAAAGGTACAATAGGTGGCGGTCCAGTGTGATAAGACAGAGAATGACCCTGCAAAGTACCGCATACAAGAGGCGAACTTTGCACCCTTGGCCATCCGTTACAATAGTGCAGGCGCTAATGATTACCCTTGACATATGCAGTTAGAACCGAATTGCTGTGAGTCAGATATCGAGATATCCAACTACGATACAACATTATGAAGTGCGGGATATGGTATTTATACAACACCGGATCAACGCTGTGGTTGGAAGTGCTTGCTCTAGTTGCGCTAATAGCTACTACATTCTATGGCAAGTATGCCATATCTTGCATCATATCACCCACAGTGATTGCACTCGGCAGCAGCAACAAGCTTTCCGTTCGTGTTGGAACTTGCCAAATTGTATGTACTCTTTGAGGCAAGTTATCGTAGCGTCGGTGAGAAGAATTTCTCTGTGTGCATGCCGTGTGCTGAATTAAACCTGTTCAAAACAATTTGCATATGCATGCCACATATATACATAACAAACTTTTCGGCGATGTCGCTAACATGAGTTGTCCCCTTATGAGAATATGTACCCATTTTCTAGAATATATGATGTATGCATAACTAACTTTTAGGTGCGGTTGATAAACGAGCTGCAAGTCATTGCAAGACTTGCCACAGATGCAGTAAAACCAGAAAGTCCTTAGATTGCTTCGGCAGAATTAACAATTTCCGAAGGCAGCGATATCATACCGAAATCCCTAAAACCCCGAAAATTAGTACAAGTCACCGCCTCGTTATTTCGTTATCAAGGGTTCCCCCATATATGTATGCACCTCTGCTCCTTGTGATTTGGAACCTGGCCAAATTACCTTAGCGCCTTACTTAATCAACAGCAGCATCAGCAAAAAAGCGCGAATCCCAACGGGCGACACAGACGAACTTCCGATCTCACGATCGCCAAACGCTAACGATGATAGCGCCACTGCAGTCGCGTACATTTACCGCAACGCCACCCACGCGTTATGGCATGGCATGTTGGGATGCAAAAAGCGAAGCACTGTCGCACACATGATCCTACGGTCAGATGGCCTAGTGGAGATCTCTTTTTGAGATCGATCCGCCTAGTATATAAAATAATGGCATCCTGCTAATTTACATTCGGAAAGCGATATGCAAAAAACATGAACTTGCATCATATCCAATGCAAGCAAATGTAATAGAAGGCAGTTGTCCATCAACCCCCAAACATTGCTTTGAGATTGCTTAATTTCCCCACAGTTGGTTTGCCTTCCTCTGCAGCACCGTGGCTCTTATCCTCAGCAGCATTGTCCTTGCGTGCGGGTGCGGGCATCTTCTGCCCTCCAAACTGCTTACTTAGTTGTGATATCTGAGATGCTCCAGCAGGTGGCTGCTTTTGCTCGGCCTTGGATTGTTCCTCAAACATGTTTCGATTTTTCTTAATCTCTGTAGCCCCGGACAATCCCTTATACCAATAATTCAGTGTAAGGACATCCACTGCTGATAGAGTCTTTTGCAGAAAGAAATGATCACGCCAACGGAGAGCCGGAATTTCATCTTGCACCACATTCTAAAAGTTCCCCCAAAAATGCATGTAAACAAACATGTGCTTTCCTCAGGCGAGCAACGCAACCTTCGTTCAGGCAACCATCGCAACCTTCCTCCCCTTCAACACACACTGCACATTACCTGATGGCTGAGCTAGCGGTGATGATGGTGCCGCCTCCGGCTTCTTCTCCTCGAAGCGGCTGAGGGCCCCTTTCACACCTGTGGGAGAGGGCGTGCCCACTGCTGCTGCTGCCGCAGGCTTCTCAGACACCGCAGGCAAGGCCTTCTTCTCAGCTACTGTGCGCAGTGGTGATGATGATGGTGCCGCCTCCGGCTTCTTCTCCTCGAAGCGGCTGAGGGCCCCTTTCACACCTGTGGGAGAGGGCATGCCCACTGCTGCTGCTGCCGCAGGCTTCTCAGACACCGCAGGCGAGGCCTTCTTCTCAGCTACTGTGCGCAGCGGTGATGATGGTGCCGCCTCCGGCTTCTTCTCCTCAAAGCGGCTGAGGGCCCCTTTCACACCTGTGGGAGAGAGGCGTGCCCAACTGCTGCTGCTGCGCAGGCTTCTCAGACACCGCGAGGCGAGGCCTTCTTCTCAGCTACTGTGCGCAGTGGTGATGATGATGGTGCCGCCTCCGGCTTCTTCTCCTCGAAGCGGCTGAGGGCCCCTTTCACACCTGTGGGAGAGGGCATGCCCACTGCTGCTGCTGCCGCAGGCTTCTCAGACACCGCAGGCGAGGCCTTCTTCTCAGCTACTGTGCGCAGCGGTGATGATGATGGTGCCGCCTCCGGCTTCTTCTCCTCAAAGCGGCTGAGGGCCCCTTTCACACCTGTGGGAGAGGGCGTGCCCACTGCTGCTGCTGCCGCAGGCTTCTCAGACACCGCAGGCGAGGCCTTCTTCTCAGCTACTGTGCGCAGTGGTGATGATGATGGTGCCGCCTCCGGCTTCTTCTCCTCAAAGCGGCTGAGGGCCCCTTTCACACCTGTGGGAGTTGGTTTGTATAGGGAGGGGAGGACACACCAATCTTCATCTTTTGAGCAGGGAGCCCATATGGCAGATCGTGGCACAAACGCCACCGGGAGAGCATTTACAACCACACTGGCGCCTCTGCTGAACATCGGCGTGTTTTGCTCATAGACACTAGGCAAGGGATCAGCTTAGATTTGTGGATGCCAGAGGGAGATCGGAAGGCTGTGATCGGCCGGATTTTGGCAGAAGATCGGAGGGCTGTGGTTGGCAGGAGGGCCGCAAAGCACCTTGTGGAGCAGTGGCAGCAACCGTGGGTGTTACGCTCTCTCCGGCAAAGGCCCTAGGGGAAGCGATGCTGTTGGATGCTTTGGCGAGCACGGGAGCACAGGACTGCAGCACCTCACACTTAAACACCCCCCACAATTGCCAATCCTCAACTCATGTCCTCCCCCCTTCAAGTCCCTATTCCCATCCGCATTCACATAGCCAGTTGCCTATTCCTGTAGTTTGCCCTGTAGTCAACTCTCGTACACCAAGTGAAAGAGTATGAGGGCTATGCGGCATCGGCATCACGAATGCAGGCCCGGGCATCACCGCAACAGGTAGAACGAGCAGGATACGCGAATTCCAGGCCAATCACAGCAGGGCATGAAGCACCTCCCGCCTTATCCTCCGACACAGTCAGCAAAAGTGCCTCAAGCATAGCCATGTCCTCGCAGTTAGAGGTAGAGAGCCTGATGCAGAGCGCATCGAGGGAGCTGCGGGTAGCACAGCACCTCAAGCGCAGACATGTCCTCAAAATTCAGGGCAGCCATGGCCTCGGATGGGTTGATCACTTCGTCAAATTGCTTCTCCTGAGTGGACTGTTAAGAAAGCAGGAATCCCCTTTCACTTCGCTGGCTTGCCTTCCCGAATACAACTGGGAACAAGGCTCTGCAACGACACAAATCTGCTCGAGTGTAACAGCATTCGAAGGCACCGCATCTTTCCACCGCGTGTTTTGGGGCCGAATTCGACTGCACCTTGCTAGTCATCATCGAAGGGGAAATGTTGACAAGCGCCTCGGCCTTGTCCCGCGCCACATTCTGCTCGTCCAAGCGCCACTCCACATTCGAAAGGTTCGACGTCAGTCGCTTGTTCTCCTTCTCGGCCTCTTCCAGCTTTCCCTTTTCACGTGTCAGGTCAGTCTGCCGGGCGCCCCTCCACAACCACTCGGCTTAATTGCCCAGCCTCTTGCTTTGCCCCACAGCACAACCCCTGCCAAGTGATCGAGAGTGCCACCCTCTCCACCATATGCTTGCCCCACAGCACAACCCCTGCCAAGTGATCGAGAGTGCCATCCAAAACTGCTCCCACACCCGGGACAAGACAGGTGTGCTGCGGAATTTCCGAGCGCGTGTCAGTCGTCATTTGCACGCCGCAGTGCACCGCTTCTCTACTGCACAACCTGTATAGTGGCAAGCATCCCCTCCAGCTCCTTCATCTCCGCAAGCTGCGCAGCTCCCTGCTCCTTGAAGTGCTTCAAGTGCGTGGTCACTTGGCGATAGCGTCGATACTGCCCCTCCAAATGCCACATGTGCTCGGCCCGCGACGCCCCTGTGTATTTCACACAAAAGGGGAGGAGTCGAGGGGGTTAGCCAGGCACATCTCAACCATCGCCCTACCAGCTTCTGGCTTCTTGCGATATCATGGCTAGATGCTGCTGCTGCCCTTGCTTCCACTACCAGTTCGCCCTCACTACAACTGTAGGATGCAGTAGCTGGCCTTGCTTCCACTACCGTTTCGACCTCACTACAACTGTAGGATGTAGTAGCTGGCCTTGCTTCCACTACCGCTTTCTCCTCACTACAACCGTTGGGCGGTATAGCTGGCCTTGCTTCCACTACCGCTTTCTCCTGACTACAACCGTTGGGCGGTATAGCTTGCCTTGCTTCCACTACCGCTTCTCCTCACTACAACCGCTATGTATAGCTGGCCTTTGGTTCCACTACCGCTTTCTCCTCACTACAACCGTGGGCGGTGTATAGCTGGCCTTGGTTCCACTACCGTTTCTCCTCACTACAACCGTTGGGCGGGTATAGCTGGCCTGGTTCCACTACCGCTTTCTCCTCACTACAACCGGGCGGTATAGCTGGCCTCTGCTTCCACTACCGCTTCCTGACTACAACCGTTGGGCGGTATAGCTGGCCTTGCTTCCACTACCGCTTCTCCTCACTACAACCGTTGGGCGGTATAGCTGGGCCTTGCTTCCACTACCGCTTTCTCCTCACTACAACCATTGGGCGGTATAGCTGGCCTTGGTTCCACTACCGCTTCTCCTCACTACAACCATTGGGCGGTAGAGCTGGCCTTGGTTCCACTCACGTTCTCTCACTACAACCGTTGGGCGGTATAGCTGGCCTTGTTCCACTACCTTCTCCTGACTACAACCGTTGGGCAGTATAGCTGGCCTTGCTCCACTACCGCTTTCTCCTGGACTACAACCGTTGGGCGGTATAGCTGGCCTTGGTTCCACTACCGCTTCCTCACTACAATCAAGGGCGGTATAGCTGGCCTTTGCTTCCACTACCGCTTTCTCCTCACTACAACCATTGGGCGGTATAGCTGGCCTTGGTTCCACTACCGTTTCTCCTCACTACAACCGTTGGGCGGTATAGTTGGCCTTGGTTCCACTACCGTCTCTCTCACTACAACCAAGGCGGTATAGTTGGCCTTGGTTCCACTACCGCTTCTCCCCTGACTACAACCGTTGGGCAGTATAGCTGGCCTTGCTTCCACTACCGCTCACTACAAATCATGGCAGTATAGCTGGCCTTGCTTCCACTACCGCTTCTCTCACTACAACCGTTGGGCGGTATAGCTGGCCTTGCTTCCACTACCGCTTTCTCCTCACTACAACCGTTGGGCGGTATAGTTGGCCTTGCTTCCACTAACGCTTTCTCCTGACTACGACCGTTGGGCGGTATAGCTGGCCTTGCTTCCACTACCGCTTTCTCCTGACTCGCAGCAACCAACCACAGCCTTCGCCGCTTTGCTCGCCCGGAGCGTGCTCCCCGCCTGACTGGCCCGTCTTGAGCGTCTCCGACCCTCCTGGGTGAGCCTGGGAGAGATGAAGGCACACCTGCATAGGTCATTGGAAGTGGGAGTGGGCGCCGCCGCTCGTGACTCACGGCAGCGTACACCGCCCCACAGCTCAACGGATACGCCCGCAGCGGCTGGATGGCCTTCCTGTACCTCTTAACCGCCAGGTGGGCGCGGAGCACCTCCTGGCACAGCACTGTCGTCTGCCGCAGTGCACGGAACGCTTCCTGCGCCTGGTACCTGCGCACGGACGCCTGCGACAGGGGCAACCAGTCCCTGCCACCCATCATCTCCCAGCGACAGGGTAACCAGTCCCCACCGCCACCCCATCATCTCCCGCACGACAGGGGCAACCAGTCCCTGCCACCATATCTCCACCTGCGACAGGGCAACCAGTCCCTGCCACCCATGTCTCCCTGCGACCCAGGGCAACCAATTCCCTGCCACCATCCTCCTCCCTGCGACAGGGCAGCCAGTCCTGCCCATCTCATCTCCTGCCAGACAACCCAGTCCCTGCCACCCATCATCCTCCCTGCGACAGGGGCAAACCAGTCCCTGCCACCCATCACCTCCCTTCCCTCGGAGACCCACTGCTCACCTCAATGAAGCCCGGCGATTGTGACGCGCCTGCCGTGCCCTCGGCATAGCACCGCCGCAAACTCTACCGGATGCTGCATGTTTGCCGTGACTGTACACCAATCAGCGCTATTCTGAGCAGAGCAAGTTCGTAAAGCAGCTGAGCGGGAGCGCCAGTTCAGTTGCCAAAGTGTCTCGCCCCGTCGTCCCTCCTTTGCACTTTTCACGGGAGTACACAACAATGGCACTGAACCTCTGTACAACAGGCAGATGCAACGGTCCACCTGTCACGACATCTGCCATAATCCTGCTGATTGTAGAGGAAATGTGATATCACAGTTTCCCCTTGGCGCGAGACACGCGCCCTTGCAGCGTCATCCGGGACAACGCTGGAGATTGCCATCGGAGGCGAAGATCCAAAACGAAGATGGCACAGGTCGTGCAGCGTCAAGCGCAGCTCGCAACAGGGATTCGGGGGTCTGCATTGCTGACACCGCATCCTGAGCAAGGAGGTGTGGAGACGCAGGGAGGGGACGGGCCGAGAGGAGTGCTCGGGAATCCACCTGGATGTAGGAGGCACACACGTGGCGCAAGCCCAGCAGCGCCAGGTAGCTCCTGCGGCAGATGTGGCGGCGCACACTGTTCTGACAAAGGATGACATGTCGCCGGTCGATGCGGTACTGTGCCCTTGCCATGTGCATGCGATGGAGAGCCTGGCCCCCTCCGCCCTCCCACAAACTCCCACAGATCAATGCCCTCGTGGAATGCATCCTCAAAGAGGGGATGTGGGCCCCTCATCTTATCGAAAGAGAGAGTGTGTCATCGCATCCGAAGGGGATGTGCAGGAGGCAATGGTCAAGCGCTCTTGCATAAAAAGGGGGGCGAATTCCTGCGAAGGAGGGGGGCGTAAAAACACCTCATCCCGCATGAGGTGAGACGATAGGGATGACAGAAACTCCTGAAAGAAGGGAAAAGTGTTTTTTGCGCGAAGGGCAAGTATTGTGGGGGCCTGCTCCAAGGCCCCGGCATGTGAAGTCGACCACATCGCATGCCAGGGCTGCATATGGGATGCCTCGGGGGAGGAGGAGCCAGGCGCTTGTCACCTGCAATGCGATGAAGCCGCATATTGCCTGACTGTGGCAGGCGGGAGAGGGGGGGCGCCTGTCACCTGCAACGCGATGAAGAAGCCGCATATTGCCTGACTGTAGGCGGGAGAGGGGGGCTTCTCATCACCCGCAGTACGCATGAAGCCGCATATTGCCTGACTGTGGCAGGCGGAGCAGGGCTTTTTCCTGCCCACCTGCAACTGATGAGAAGTCGGGCAGACATTGCCTGACTGTGGCAGGCGGGAGGGGCGGCCATCACCCGTAAGTTGATGAAGAGATGCTGCCTGACTGTGGCAGGCGAGTGGAGGCGCCTGTCGTGGCAACGCGATGAAGCCGAGACATTGCTGATCGGCAGGCGGAGAGGGGGGGGAGCCAGAGGTCACCAACGCGATGAAGCCGCATATTGCCTGGCCTGTGGCAGGCGGGCTGGGGGGCTATCACCTGCAACGCGATGAAGCCAGTTCGCATGATGAGGTAGCGTGCCCGAGCTTGCATCCCGCGAACGTGCTTCTGCATCCGCACGATGCATGCTCGGACGTACAGGAATCGCCGCCGTGTAATCATACGGCGAGCTATCGCCTGTGACAGGACCACATTGCGGTAATCCCTGCGATACTCCGCCCGTGCGATCCGCATGCGCACCACGCCCTGCCAACCCCACAAGCCACATCCCTCCCGCAGGTTCACCGAGGCACCTCCGCACACGCAAGGGATCAATAAGCTCGGGTTTCGCCTTCGACCATTAAGCAAGGGGCCAACAAGAACACTTCTGCACTTCCGGTTATCTAGCACGGCAGCTCGGGGGGTCAGGCTGCACATCTTGCCTCACGGTTTGTCCACCGCAGTGCTTGTCAAGACAGCCTTGACTCCATGCAACGGGGACAGGGGCGAACAGGGAGCGGTCTTCAAAGATGCTCGATCCACGCCATGAAAATGTGTGAGATGTAAGTGAACATCTGCCGGTCACTGTAGTGGAGCTCGAGATCCACAGCCCCTACTGGAATGGCTGCACATTAGACATGCCAGGCCGTTGGCATTGGCTCCCGCACTGGCAGTGGCAGAAATCGGACCAGGGAAACAGGGCGAAGGGTGGGTTTAGAGGTTCACCTGGAGGCGGATGAACCCGCGCATCATGATGCGGAAGCGCACGAGGGCTTGGAAGCGCCGCACGCAAGCAGCCACGCGGGTGAGAAGGCGCTTCGTGTGAAGAAAGTGCAGCCGCTCCAGTCGCCGCCGCACCTCAGCCTGCGTCTTGATGATGTCCGCCCGGTCGCGCCGGTACTGCGCTCGAACCGCCCGCATCCGTACCACTGCCTGCGGCCGCAGAACCCAGTGCCTCTCCCATCTCACTGCATGAACGCCATCCCCAGAACTTGGGCATCTGGGCACGCCTCTTGACTGGCAGCGGAAGAAGGGGATAGGATGGTGAGGCGGCTTGGGAGATCGGGCAGCAATAGGGCGAAGGGAAATACCTGGAGGCGGCGGAAGCCACGCAGCATAATGTGGAGCTTGCGGCGCGCCAGGAATCCGCGCACATTCGCCTGCAGCCGCTCCCAGCGCTTGTGGAAGAGCCGGTATCTGTGCCTCCAAATGTACCCTTTGATGTGCCGTTGGATTTCGACGGCAGACTCGCCCCGCACCTGTTGCAGCATCCTGTGTACCGACCCCAAATCCCACAAGCAAATGTACCAAAGCCAATTCCCTGATCGTGCCCCCTTTTTCACAGCGCGAGCAGGCGTGGCAGTCAGGTCTCAACGCAGCGCTGGCAATCCAGTAATGGCAGTCAGGTCTCAACGCAGCGCTGGCAATCCAGTAATGGCAGTCAGGTCTCAACGCAGCGCTGGCAATCCAGTAATGGCATTCAGGTCTCAAGAAAGCACACAAGACAGCAGTATGTGCATAAAAGTCATTCGCTTCGAGAACAGCAGCGCGCGTGGCGATTCTAGTCAGCTTTCAAACGGGTGCGCGCAACCATGACGGCCGGCAAAAACGAAAATCCTAGAGCACCATCAACGTGCATGCCTGTACAGCTTTGTGCTGCTGGGCTGCGCCGAGCTGAGCTGATATCAGGCCATGCGACCCACCGGTAGGCGCGGCGGTAGATCCAGCGTCTCGTCAAGCTCTGACACATCACAACCCACCGCCTCTGCCTGCGGCACACTAGCCTCGCAAGGAACCCTCGTGTGAGCGCTTGGATGCTGAGCAGCGCGGCCCGCACACGCTTGTACCGCACTAGGCACACAAACCGCCGCATGTTCTTCTGCAGGATCACGGAGGAGGCCTTCATCTCCAGAAAGTGCTTTCTGCACCACCATATTCTCCCCCCAGTGTCAAAACCTCCCATCACCCATGCCTTAGCCACATTCGGGAGTCATCAAGATGTGCAGTGCCACCGGTTGAGCAGACACTCCTTGTGGCCGGGGTGAAGAGATGTGGGCGCACCGGCCGATGAATTTGCGCCACATTGCCTGGCACTTTACGATCCGCTCGTTAAGCTGGACAGTTCGCATAGTTTCCAAGGCGGCAATGGCATTGTCATTCTTAAAGAACACCAGGGTCTTGCCGGCCTGCCACACCTCGGGGCCGCCCTCGATGCCTGCCTTCCCGACCAGCCTCTGCGTGAAGTCCTTCGGGCTGTACTTTCTCGAAGCACCTGCCGAAACCCGTCCCACTCCAATCTCCAACAATCAGCCCTATCTTGGCGATTACAGATCACGGTGAGGATACCTTCCGACACCTGGCCGCTTTTGATCTTCAAAGGCCAGGACTTTGTCACCAGTCCACAAGCCTGCTTGGTGGTTGCGCCTAGAAGATGGCATGCATAGCTGAGATGCCATGACGGTACAACACTGTCCAATGACGCTGCATAGCTAAAATGCCATGACGGTACAACACTGTCCAATGACGCTGCATACCTGAGATGCCATGATGCAGTGAAGTCTAGATATGAACAAGATACTATTACAGAGTAGACAATCAACACAACTAGACCTCTCCACTTTGGACGTCCATCCATGACCGACCCTCAGCCACGCCGCTCTCTCTCCCCTTCCTGCATGCACCAGCCTCTCTCCCCTTCCTGCATGCACCAGCCTCTCTCTCCCCCTTCCTGCATGCACCAGCCTCTCTCTCCCCCTTCCTGCATGCACCAGCGGGCCTTCCTTTTGCCCTTCACGCACCAACTTCAAGGAGGATGAAATAGCGCTGGATGAAGTCCTCGAAGTTGTATCGGTAAGGGTAGCCTGACTTCCTCACTCGGATGGTCTCTTGCACGCCGTTATACTTGAGCTGCTCCAGCACCATCTGGTCGTCCACCACGTTAGCCTTTTTCTGGCTGTTGGGCTTGATGGCGCGCACATAGTGCCGGTTACTGCTCTCCAGCAGCTTCATGAGGTCCATCAGGTCGCTGCGGAAGTGGTATGCCACCGTGTTCTTTGCGCGGCTGTTCTTCCCTGCCCCTGAAAGCGAAGCCCCCCCACCACCACCACCCCCACGCTCCTCCACTCTAGCATCCCATCCCGTTGGTCCAAATTGAAGCTACAAACGATAGAGAGATGCAAATTGAAGCTCTGAATTTCCCCAGAACGTGCATACTTTGCACAAGAGGGAATAGCTTTTCTGGTATTCTGGAGCCAGGCGGGAGAGCGCTGCCATGACTCCCCTCGTGACACGGCTCATGCGGCTTCTGCGCCATCTTGTGTGACGCACCTCGTTGTGAGAACACCACCAGCTTAATCACTGAGTGCGGTGATAGGGCGGGCTATACCTGCAGTGCTAGCTTCGGTGGCGGAGGTCAGTTGAAGGGTGAACAGCTGGCGGATGAACTCGTGGTCGGAGCTCTGCATCAGATCGTCCACCATCCCTTGGAGGAAGTCCCGGTTCTTGTCCACACACCCGGCAGACTGGTACAGCACGTTGCCGGCATAGTGCTTCACCACGAACTTATCTGACAACGGCACAAAAGAAAATGAGCAGATTGTATGAAACTGGACGTCAGCGGAGCTCATGTCTCCACCCGGTGTTACATGTTATGAGCATTTGCTATTAACTCTGTCAGACTGCGGTGTGCACGGGGATCTGAGCTGTGAGCCAGAGCTTCTTCCCCCTCCAAGCCAACGCAGGGTAGTCCACGTGGCAGCCTACAGCTAGGCATCTTCAGGCGGATTCTGAGGCCGCAAGGCGACGGCGGCATCGCGAGCTTTACCGTCTCCACCAATCCGCGGGACTTCGAAGTAAGCGTTGCCTTTGTGGTTCTGAATCAGAGTTAAGACCCACTTCTTGTCATCTCCATTTGGAACTGCACACGCCTCGTCCAGCATAGGCAGGATCCCTGCAGCACATCCCAATCCCGCCAAAAGTCACTAGCTAGGATTTGCTGCCTCTTCCCGGCTCACCTTTCCCTGATAGCCGCCCGCGTTGAGCTGGGCTGTGCAGGGCAAGCACCTACCACTGCTGCCCACCGAGCACGAAAGTGGCAAGCACTACGTGCGCAAGACTCCGTGAGGATGGAAGCCCAGGTGAAAAGAGACGAATGGATGCACCGGCTTTGTGGTAACGTCAGTTTCATGATTCTGCAACAAACTATGAGGCGCGAGGAGCCTCTGCGCACCGGTAACAACCTATGAGGCGCGAGGAGCCTCTGCGCACCGGTAACAACCTATGAGGCGCGAGGAGCCTCTGCGCACCGGTCTTTCTATCTTCGATAAGCTTGACACATGGGTAATTATCCTTGAAGGCCACGTCGGTCCATTCAATACCCTCGTCCTTATAAATGGTCTGCTCCGTGACAAAGATCATCTGAATGAAGCCATGCTGCAGCTTCTCATTTGTGAAGTTGATGCACAGCTGCTCCAGCGAGTTATGCTCAAAGATCTCGAAGCCATAGATGTCGAGGATGCCAATACTGCAGTCGATGTCTTTCGGGTTCCCCTGCCGCCCGGCACCACGGGCATGCCTCCACATAGGCACCAGTCAACAGCACGTCCCTCCTGCTCCTGTGGCTGACGTGGCGATTTCTGTCAATTCTAGTCGCAACACGAGGCATGGCCGTAAATACCATTCCCAGTCATCTCATTTGGCGACCCGCCCGAAGGGATTCCAATCGGTCACTGCCGGGAACCCCCTCAAGCACCTGGGACCATCCGCCAGTGGAAAACTTCAAGACAGCCCAAGACTTCAAGACAGGAAGCGTCACCGGGGCTAAGGCTTAATGGGGCTGACAGTCGTCATTCAAGGCCCTGACACACAGAATCCATAGGTGTCCAGTTAGATCTACCTTAGGGCTACAAGAGCGCCCCATTCGAATGTTGCTTGTAGACTCGCAGGCCAGGGCGCCCGAGGACGGCTCGGAGTGGCACCTCCAGGAAAAGTGACAAGTCCAGAAGGACACACACGCTGTGATGACACCCACTGATTTGATGGCCGTTATCCGGCTCAGAGCGTAAGGAAAAGAAAAGGGGTGGTCGGAGAGCATTCTGAGGGTGGGGAGTACCCTGATTTGCGCGTTCATACGTTCGATGAGCCATACAAACACTCTGTTGTAGATCGACTTAGCTAGGGAGTCGCGGGCTTCCCCAGCCTGCGCAATGCCGGAGTGCCCTCTCCCAAACTTTATGGAAACCGCCGAGCACCACGTTGGGCACCATCTAGTATCAGCCAGTCGAGGGGCACTGCAGGCGCAGCTCGTACGCGAGTAGCAGCTGAGGATAGTGCATGAGGTGACCTCTTGGATCAAAGTCAAGTGCGGTGGAGCTCACAGCTACAACGACTTGAAGCTTGCAAAAGATACAGTGCAGCTCGTGAGATACACAATAGTTGATGCTTGGGAGTGGGCAGCCTGAGCTGGTTGACCTGTGCTGGAGTGTTGGGAACTTTCATAACCGAGCCCCTTCCTCCTGCTCTGTTGGCTCCCGCCGTGATGGTGCGGCTGAGCAACGTCTGTTCCCCATACCATAAGGTCAGAGTCATCGGCGCCGACCCACGCTGGCAGTCCCTCCTTCCCAGCGTTTCTCCATCTGTCTGCCACAGTCATTGTGTGCCGCACTCCCTTAGATCTCAAGGTTCCCTAGTCACGCCGCAGCTCTTGCTTTGCCCCGACGTTTTTCTGAGCGCCTATGATCGGCAGTCAACCAGTGTGTGTCTGTGACAGGTCAAGATGACATGACTTCGGGCCGCACGCTCCTCACCTCGCCAAGCTGAGATGTGAGGTTGGCTTCGGGGCTGCTGACCCCAAGGAGGCTGGCGACTTGGTTGACCAGGTCCTTGGATGCCTCCGGCATTAACGCATTACCGTCCTGTCAAAATATAAACTCCTTCATTTTCCGTCACCGGCCCACAGGCTCGGCTAGCACTACGCGATAACGCGATCCCTTCCACGGCTCCAAGGAGCTGCCATCTGCAGTTTTGCTCAACACTTATCGTCCAGTATCGCCGACAGGCACAACGAACACGGCAATCCGCGAAATCCGTCGAGCGCCCTCTTTACCCCCTGCCTCCGGCCCTCCTGAGTGAGGCCCTTCAGGAAGCATGCCGCACCGTACGTATGAGGCCTCCTCAGGCGAGAGCTTCGAAGCTGCAATGCAGCCGGACCGTACTGGACTTGTGCACCTCCGCTGACGATAGCAGACAGGGTTCTATGCAGGATAACAAGAAGCGGTACCTTGTCCTCTCCAAAGTCCATGTTCCCGAGGAGCATGATTGCGGACAAGGTTCGGAAAAGCTGCTGGACTTCAGTGTCCTGCGAGCGGAGGCCGGGAAAGGAGGGCGGGGAGGAGAGTCAGGCTCGCTGCACTTTAAGCTGGCTCATTACTGCCCGAATATGATCCTGCCCTGGGGCACGGCTGCTCACCTCCAGACCAATTTTGAGCAGGCTGTCCAGGGTTTCCTGGAAGAGCTTTTTGTCATTCACGCCGTCCACCTTCAAGCATTTCCCACCGGAGAGGTAGCGATAGGCCTCGGGTTCCAGGAGCTGCATAGACTTTTTCTGCTCCGCAGTAGCGCCCGCCAGCAGCTGGTAAAAAATGTGATACGAGCGCTCCCCGGGAGCTTGCTGCACGATGCGGGTCTTCTCCAATAGGTAGTGCCTGTTAAAGCGCCCCCCCGGCATGGGCGGGGAAATAGCTCAGCCACGGTCACTGCAGAGGCTGGAAGCGACGTGTGTGCAAAGGTTGAGAGGGGCACGTGTTCCTCAGAGGAGGGTGCCGCAAGTCTTGAGGCCGTACGGGTAGGCTGCAGCAGGGAGGCTGCCCAAGCACATGCGTTGCAAGGGCCTCCCAACGTGGCGCGCCTGATCATAGCGCCAGCAGGTTGCCCGAGAGGGTCGAACTGGAGCTCGGTATATTTGCCGAATCGACTTGAATTATCGTTGCGTACGGTCTTCGCATTTCCGAAGGCTTCCAGCACAGCGCTTGTGGCCATGATGCGATCCGTAAGAGTGTCAGTATCCGAGTGGGTCTTGACTTTCTTGGCAACTGCAGCAGCCTGTACAGCACAAAAAAACCAATGGCTGTTTTTAACCGCGACAAAGAGTGTTTTTGGGGGTCTCTCCGCGACAACTTCCCTCCATTGAGTTCCCATCGTCACTCAGCAGTTGGTGCGACAGCGCGTCACAAAGTTGTTGATACCTGGAAGATATATTTCATTATCAGCTTGGCGGCCTCTGTCTTCCCCGCACCACTCTCGCCACTGATTACAACTGCCTGCGGCTTCCGTTGTCTGTGAAGATCGAAGGTCACACCACGTCTCCAAATCAGTGGATGAAGGTGGAAGAAACTAACACGTTCAGAACAACTCAGGTGGGCGCAGGTTGTAACAGGTCATTTATCGCGCGCATCACCTGGTCATCGATCTGTATGCCGCTTCCGCCGTACCGAAGATGTGGGGCTCGCAATCGCCAAGCAGTTGTTCGTTGTACGACAGCATAACGTCCTCGGTATAAATATCTAGCCACTGCACAAGCAAGGTGCGCCAGACCATCGAACAATCACTTGTGGACGAGGATGAAGGAATTCTAAAGCTAAAGCCAAGGCAGATGAAGTTAAGATGCTCGTACCTTGTACGGGTTTATTGAGATTAGAACAGGTCCAACGAAGGTAAAGTAGTTGTCCTTCTGCGGGAAACAAGACACGACGGAACTTCAACAGCTGCTAAGAAAAAGTGAACTCGAATTGCATAACATCTTGAGCAGGCATCAAAAGATATTATCTGCATGATAGAGCTGCAATCTACACTTCAAACCGAAACATAAAGCTGGTCATACAAATGACGCTCAGAATGCAAGAAGTCTTGAGCGGACTTTAACACTGAGGGGCCGAAAGATCGCTGAACACTTGAAAACCGAAGGAGAGGGATTTGGCTTCTTGCACTGAACCCTTGTGGCTACCCTTGTGGACCGAAACAAGAATGCTGTTCTGAGCTTTGCAATTCATTACCTGGCATCGTGCTCGCAAAGTTTTTAACAGAGTTTCGTCATCGAGGTCAGGTAACTTGATGAGATCACTTATTTCTGGCATGCAAAAAGAACCCAGGGACAATATTAAAAAGCTACCCCAAAGTAGTCAGATGGTTCCTGCATAGCGAGTTCACAACTTTCGGAAATAGTGAGTGCGCCAAGAAACTTGCCATTCTATCTCCATCTGAAACGTTGCAGAGGACCCTAGTGAAGTGAGGGGGCATGCGGGAGTGACCGTCACACGGAGGGAAAATGAGTTTAGGAGCAAAAGACGTTGGCT
Source organism: Cymbomonas tetramitiformis (assembly GCA_001247695.2). NCBI lineage: Eukaryota > Viridiplantae > Chlorophyta > Pyramimonadophyceae > Pyramimonadales > Pyramimonadaceae > Cymbomonas > Cymbomonas tetramitiformis. The sequence continues at coordinate 22,441 of LGRX02026538.1, read as the reverse complement.
CAGGATAGGCCACGAGTTGTGATCAGCAGCGTTCAGCAGGGAGATACCGTCTGCGGTTGCGGTCGAAGAAGCGTGAAAAACGCCACTGCTCCTCCCGCTTTTTCGACGGGTTGCCATCTTGCTTTTTGAATGCCAACCAAAAAAATAGGACTTCGGACTTTGCAGAAAAATGGCAGAAGCAAGGGCAGTCTTCAAGTGGCTGTTGCAGCTCCTGAATTATTCAATTCCTTTTATACCGATATTTCTACCGCAGGTGATAATTGTCCAGAACGTCGCATGTTGTACAATCGACATTGACGTTCACCACATTTTTGTCGACGTTCCTTTCTGCCTGAGCCAGTGGATAATCTTCATGGGAGCCCGAAACTATACCTGCAATCGCAATGTTGTATTCATTTGGTATGTGCCATACAGCACTGGTAGCATACGTAATAATTTACTTCAAGCTTTTGCAAAACCATCCTGTTTTCCTCACTCAACAGCAGTTATATCTTCAATCTTGTTATAATGGCGTGATCTTGATGGCAAACAGGTTTATACAGTGTGACAAAGGCCACCGGGCTATTACGAAAAAACCCCTAAAAATAAAAAGTCACTTCGGAGTGAAACACTTGTAAATAATAATAATAACCGTGTGGTCCTCAGGGGGGGTAGAGATCGCGACCACTATTTTGAGCCGATATCCGTGAACCATACCCTACTACATCCCAGCCTTCGGATGACTGTCTTACGAAGCGAGGAAGATCCTGCCCCCCGGCAAGCATCAAGCACACGTCGAAAGGGATATAGGGAGCCCACGTCCAGGCTTAAATACCTCTTGGCACATGTAAGTCGTGCTGTGAACCCACACACCATCGTAGTTCAGATCGAGCCCCCTGAAAGCTCAGCTATCTCACCATCACAGCAATAGCCATTCCAACCCCAATAACATCGATCCCTGGCGGTCTCGGGCGATATTTTCGACCTCATGTTCGAACTCCTCGCTAAATTTCACGATTAGCACCTACCCCACGCCTCCCCATGCCCGCCTGAAGGGCGTATCTCCTGACTACTACCTCCATCGAACGATCTGTCTACTCAAGAAGCGTAGAGCACCTGCACATCAGACCAGTATCAGACCCCGCTTGTAATATCGATCCCTGGCGGTCTCGGGCGATATTTTCGACCTCATTTTCGAACTCCTCGCTAAATTTCACGATTAGCACCTACCCCACGCCTCCCCATGCCCGCCTGAAGGGCGTATCTCCTGACTACTACCTCCATCGAACGATCTGTCTACTCAAGAAGCGTAGAGCACCCTGGACACCTCTACCCCCCCTGAGATCACCAGCCTGCTCACCATGTTCGGCCCTGTTGGGAGAGCGCTCGCATGCAACCCATTGATTGACCCAACACTCCCTGCGAGTCGTCGGATTGCTTAACCACTTCGCCTACCCTCTCAGCCTTTCGGCCTCTAACCAGGCATACCCTGATCTGCGGTACAAAGGGACCGCAGGAGGGCTTCACGGATAATGATAACTCTATCGTATGACGGTCCGGTTTTTTTCAGCCTTGCGACCCACGTACGCGTAAGACCCGAACCCTGAGAGCCGGCCTGCATTTCGAACCTCCCCACCCTGCGCCCCCGCCAACCACCCCAAAAGTATTATTTCGCCACTCTTCTAGTGTGTTGGGACACCTCGCGCGCCGCACGAATCGAAGCGGTTCGCTCGCTACGCCCTGCTCCGTCAGCGCAACCATGCTCGGGTCACACCCTCTCCAATGCCCCCACCTACCACAGTCTACATCAACAACCTTTTGCACTAGAATTAGGGGTGTGCCGAGCCTTCATGTGGCAAGGCGCGGTAGTCCCACATCCCAGATCCCAACTGATGTCCTTCGTCATCCCCACCAGGCATCTTGCCTTGGCCATCGAGCTACACGCCGCTACAGCACGCCAATTGCACCCTACTTGTCGTCCCACCAATTCTAGGGGGTGGACCGTCATAGAGATATCCTGCCCTAGCCCCCCTTCGAAATCGGCGGATCCATGGGGCTCCAAGCCACCCCAGCGGTCGAGGGACCCTGGGCATGTGTTACATTGTTTTCAATGCACATGGCACCACGAGACCGAGTTTGGATTCATTGGCCATATCTCTATGACGGTCCGGTTTTTTTAATAATAATAATAAAACATTTACGCTAGCAGAAGGGACAAAGTCCTGAGAGTGCGGTAACCCTGCAAAGCAGGCTAGTGAAAACACTAGGGGCTACTCCCTCTACTATAGCGCGCCCACAAAGGGGCTCAACCCACTTTTCAGCAGGGTGACATCTAGAGAAAAGGCTAGGTGCTAAGCAAAAAACTCTAGAAGGTGGAGAAGCAGCCATGGCCGGGTGAGTGGAGGGGTGGCTGAATCTGAGCGGTGGGGAGGGAAGTCGAAGAATTAAGGGGGTATTTGGAGACGTTGAGGAAGGGGGTCAAGGTGGGCGGGGGAGAGGGGGGGTGGTGGGGGAGGGGAGGGGGAGGGCCCCTCCCCTAGGGGACGGGGAACCACCTTATATTGCAAGACTTTTGAAAATTACTGCAAAAGGGTTTGAAGAAAGTCGTTTGATTGCTGCACGGCTTCTGTTTCTGTCATGGTCTCACTGCTCGAGATGTCAATTGTATGCGGGTCAGTGTTTAAGGTGGTGGGGGTGTTTAACAGAAACACGTCTCGCCTATTTCTGGTGTGTTGCCTACAGATTCTTGAAAGTTTTTTAAGGAGAGGTTTAATCTTGCCACGGGGAACACCTATCGTGTTGAGGACAGTACCGAAAAGAGGAGGGAGGTACCCCATGAGTGTAAGTGCTTTGGGCCATTTCACGGTGCTAAGTTTTTTTCAGCCTTGCGACCCACGTACGCGTAAGACCCGAACCCTGAGAGCCGGCCTGCATTTCGAACCTCCCCACCCTGCCCCCCCGCCAACCACCCCAAAAGTATTATTTCGCCACTCTTCTAGTGTGTTGGGACACCTCGCGCGCCGCACGAATCGAAGCGGTTCGCTCGCTACGCCCTGCTCCGTCAGCGCAACCATCGCTCGGGCCACACCCCCTCCAATGCCCCCACCTACCACAGTCTACATCAACAACCTTTTGCACTAGAATTAGGGGTGTGCCGAGCCTTCATGTGGCAAGGCGCGGTAGTCCCACATCCCACCTGATGTCCTTCGTCATCCCCACCATGCATCTTGCCTTGGCCATCGAGCTACACGCCGCTACAGCACGCCAACTGCACCCATCAAAAATGTCTCAACGTCCGAAGGGCGCGAGCACTGGAAAAAATGTTTTTTCGCGCATATTATTTATGATAATATTTTAGGTTTGAGTAGACGTTTTTCCTAGAATTTTGTCGACCAGAAGGTATTTTTCGACCCCTGTTTTGCTTCTTATAGTGAAATATGGTGTCCTTTGCTTCAAACCCTAAACCTTGCGGTATGATCTTGCTTTAGCTTGTATGTTTTCTTGATATGTGATATGAAATTTAAGTACCCAGCGACCTGAGTTTTTTACGAAGGTCCTGGGGAAAGAGCAACATAACGCCTGGAGAAGCTGGAGAGCCTTGAGCTCTCCAGTGAGGAACCAAAACCGTAAAGCGCAACATTACGCATAACTGAAAGAACAAAAGAATAACAACATCAGAACTTTAACGAGCTTGATTGTCGCGTTGTTGTTAATTTCACACAGGAGAATTATGAACGAAGAAGGACCCACAAATATGGACTCGCTCACTCAGCCAGAAACCATACAGCAGAAATATGACTTTATGAGGAGTATGAACTCAGACGTGATCCGAGACAGTGATAAGTGGAGCGCTAAATTAGACCAGGATACAGTCTCATCCCTCATCTATGCCACTTTCCTTGCGAAAGCAGACGCAGTCTTCGCAGCGCGAAACATTCCAATAAATCACAAGAAGTTCTTCGGAAACATCGAAAGGCCATCCACTATGTGCACTTTCCTGTGTAACATTTTCAGACACGCGACAAATATGTGCTCAGTGAAAGGAAACGAAGTTGTAATTGAGTCAGCAGCAGCAATCACAAACGTTGAAAAGCTGATAAAATATACTAGGAACACAGTCCAGAGGGAAAACATCAGAAACATCGCTGAAGCACTCCTGGAATATGACTTGTACTTTCCCACACTGGAGTCAGTTCAGATACAAGTAGACGAACGCATTGCAAAACAGGCATCGGAGCAAACACAACAGTCCCCCTCAGCCTCTGGACTTGCAGAAATCGACCTGGGTGCACGCGAGGGAGCACAAGCCGAAGGTGACCAAAACGAGGACACCTGGGAAGAAAGAGAAGAAGCATGTACAAAATTAAACAGCCTCGCATTCCTCCATTGTTTAATCACAACTGACGCATTGCAAAACGCAATAACGAAAGCTCACGCACAGCATTTAGAGATAGCAAGCATTTCTTTTTTCATTTGTGCATTACTAACAGTTGTGAACACAGGCGAGTACGACGGAATCGACGGTCTGACTGGACAACGAGAAGTGTCGCTTGTCAGCCACGAAGAGGAAGCAGAATTCGACCTCGCATCTCTTCAAACGGCAGTGGACTACTCTGAGACGGTGAAGAAAACCGAAACCGAAATCGAAGGCCACGAAGGTGACTTGGAGAACGAAGACTTCCTTCAGACGCTGAAGATCACGAGGCACAACGTCCAGAACATCGCACGCTTCACTGGACGCGAGCTGAGCGAAGTCAGAAGGCAGTGCGAGGAGACCCTGACCAGGAAACATCTCGACGTTGGCTCATTGGCGGTTGACGGTCTGACGCGAAAGGTGGACGCATCGGGTGTTGCTAAGGTAAAAACCTCCCTTTCACTTCACGTAAAAAAGCATTCTCACAGCTACTTGCATTAAGCTCCATTGTTCTTTTAAAGCTCGCATCCCTATAAACATTACGAAAACGCGCATTCTAACCAGAGTTAATACGCAGACTCCCTTCATCAAAGTTCAGCTAAAGAGCGAGGAAGAAGCGACTGCAATCCTCGAGCTGGGAATTCTTCTGGTGGACGGGCAGCGCTTTAACATCACACCAAAATCTTCCAGACTGACTCGATTTAACCTGTTCCTGCGTGCTTCCGCTCCCAATCTTCAGGTCTCAACGGATAACATAGTTTCATTCCTGCTCACGACTCCATTTTCAAGCTTTGTTAAGCGGGTGGTCTTTCAACAGACATTCACAGAACATCCAGGAAAGGGCAGAGGATCACGGCTGGTCAGAAGGATCTACGCAGTACTCAGGCCCCCAGTTGCAGCAGCACCGGAACCGGCAGTACCGGACATTCAAAATCCGGAGCACGCAGTTTACTTCATTCCACTCCAGTACATCTACAACCCTGTTGGAGTAGTCCTGATTACCCAGTGCAGTGCCCACGAGTGTTTCAAGTGTGCCCCATCTCCCAAAAGGTTCGGTCATTGTTCCAAGAACTGTATGGACAGCGGGAAAGGGAAGGGAAAGGGGAAAGGATCTGGTAAAGGAAAAGGACCAGGAGGAGGAGGCCCCCCAGGATTCCCACCAGGAGGCCCTCCAGGACCGCCGAGTACCCCCACAAAAAACTCAGCCAAGTGGGAAGCAGCAAAAGCTAAAGCATTAAAGAGAAAGCTCACCCCCTCAGCTCTCAGCCCTGCCCACAAGATCCCCGCAGGAGGCAGCCAGAGACAACCCCTGACACAGGAAGGTGACGGAGGAATTAATCTTGCTGAAGGTAGATACTGAGAAATTGGACTGTTAAATCTGTCTCTCCTCTCTGAACACTCTCTCAGACTTTGTGCTTTCAGGCATCTGATATGCAAGTGACCCTCACTAGCATCCCTAAAACTAGAAGAGTCAATCTCTTCCTTGCTCTGCTCATTGTGACCCACCGGCCAGCAGTAAATTTAAGTATGCACAGCAAATATTTACACCCTTGCTCTTGCTTTGCTTTTCCCTTTACAACTGCTGTTCACTCCCCACAGTTTGTCTCACCACACAATACATATTTCTCTCGACTTCAAAAGCTCAATCTTGAACCAGAGCACGGGCATACAGATGGCTCAAAGTTCACTCTCAAACTTGCATTATATAGACACCTTCATCATAGGGACCCTCCTGTGTACGGCACACCGTCACTAAATAAATACAAAGCACACAACTGGCATAATAATAACCTGCCACTTGATAAACACTTATGCAGTGAATACAGTTCCTCACATAGCTCACTCTCCGAGGCACCCGAACCAACAAACTTATATGAAAACCTGCACCGGTTGTCAAACACCAAAATATTAATAAATAACCACACACGGTGCCTAGCAAACTTAAGAGGACGGGAAACCAAAGCAGGAAACACTACACAATATGCAGGTAACTTAACACGGCATACTGTTAACTCAATGCATTATACAGAAAGTTTAATAATACTTACACGGTGCCTGGAAAACAACATGCGGTCAACAAATAACACAAATAAACCCATATACTTTCCGAAGCGGTTTGTTACTAACCTGAAGCGGGTCACGGTAAACTTAGCTCGGTGTTTAAACAACTTAGAACTGAATGCAATACACCGTAATAGTACTGATAAAATAATTTTACGAGAGGCTCGGGGGCACGGACACATGTTTTTAGGGGAAAAGGCGGCTATAAGCACAAAAATAATGGGAAACCCTAACCTCTTGAGTCGACACCTAGTGAATACGGGACGGGTGGAAGTGCGTAAAAGTAAAATGGGGCGAAAATATTTCACACAATGCTTATATATGACAAAAAGGGTTAGTAGGGAAAAAATAAAGGCAAACGGACAACCTTGGACCGGAAGCGAATTGCATGAGGCACAATTCGTTAAAAATCGAAATTTTGCAAAAAAGAGCCTAGAACCAAAAAATTTCAGGGAAGGGACCCGAGGACATATACGAAACCATGTGCGAAAGAGGAATGCCCAAATAAAAGGTATGGTAGCTGAGGGGAGGCAACAAGTGGGTGTAACGCGTAACACGGAGAGCACAATAATGTTCAGAAACCACGGGAGCGGGGGAAGCGAGGTGCGCACTGGTCTTATAAAAGACACGCGGAGTGTAGTCAAGCGGGCCACAGATAAACCAATACGGTGCTCGGAAATAATACAGCGATATATTGCAAATCTAACGCGGTGGAAGAAAAATCTAAAAAAGTATACCTTCAATCTGGTATGGACCGAAAGGGCTGTTAACTCAACACAATATATGTATCTTATAGTAAGCCCAGCATGGTTTGAAATATATTTTAAATGGAAATAAAAATAGATAAAGCTATAAGCGGCAGCATAATTATGACATATTACATAATGAGACACCTCTTGAGATGTGAGGAAAATATTATTAAAACACGATGCAAACAACCACTTACGGGCCCACTATCATGCTTCTTCATATAATGGCGGAACTTAGCAGAATGAAGTTGAACCCTAAAAAATATTTCTCGGGACCCAGAGTCATAATACACCTAGCCCACAAGAGACCTAAGGCCTGCAAAAGGATAAGCAAGAGCGCCTTGAAATACATGATTCAAAACCCCAAAACGGCATGGCTTTGGGAGAGAACACGGACCCAAACTGCAAAGAAACCCAAAATGAATTTACCTTCAAGAATAATGAAATATAAAACCCACCACAAGAAGGATAACGATACCAAACAATATAATATTTCGGAAACCGAGCAGCTGTTAAGCGGTGGAGCAAGCACCGAAGATAACGCAGTAGTTGAAACCACAATGGCCACGGAATCACTCCTTTCAGAAAAGGGCTGGTTAAATGCAACTCATGTTGGTGATGCAATGAAAATACGGGACCCGAGTACCATAGCCCCTATGGACCTTACAGACATGATGCTGAAGATGACAGGGGAGGACCAAAATCTCACACAACTCATTAATAGCAGACTCAAGAAATATGGCCACACACAAATAGGTGTGTGTGACAATATACATTGGCGTCTCATAATGATTCGCTCATCATCACCTGGGAAAATAGAAGCTTACATATATGATCCCTTTGGAGATAAAGCCGAAAGAGAAACCATTAATATGATTGAGGCAGCACTCAAAACCTGGTTAAAAATTTTCATAACCATTACAGAATATAAGGAATTTACAACTACCATTAGCAAGGAAACATTTCAAACAGATACATACAACTGTGGCACATGGGTAGCAAAAACCGCCTTCAGATGGGCACAATGGAACAGAGGCTCGCACCAGACCTCATTTTTCGAGTACCTAAAATCTGATTTATGTATTGGGGAGTATGGCAACAAAACGATGCAAAAGGAAATACATAAATATACCGATTAGAAATGAGGAAAGAAATAGGGTTGCAGGTAAAGAATACCCGTAGCACACTGGAGCTCGAACACTTGGAGCACGCTGGAAATGACGCCGCAAGCAGCGGCCCTAATATGACCTCACCTTCCCACCACATCCTCACACGCAGAGGTGCCACACCCAAAAAGCAGATAGAAACTCTGATAGAAACTTTTAGATTGAAATGGAAGACACACACCACTAATGAAACAATTGTTTCAGAAGCCATCGAATCGCATAGGAAATATCATCACACCTCGAGCACGGATAACACCAACATTCAAATTCATCTTCTTGTGACTAAGGACATATGGTCAACTGCAGTCCACATCATTCCAGAAAGAAAGATTATTCACTGTGAGTTTGATATCTCTAACAATAAACACCAGAAAGACATTTCCACACTTTTCCCTCAAGACCTGAGGGTGCACCGCATAACCTTGAAACTGGGAGTACATCCGAATAACATGGGGGTTTTCAATTTTACACTAGCCCACAAAGTCTGTCACATCCTGCACAACACTAAATTCTTCTCAGCGGCACAATTAAACAGAGACCTACTATACGAACTTGAAAACCTAAACATTAGAATTCTACCACAAACAGGCAGAGAAGCCAGGATAATCAAACACGAAAATAACAAAGCCATTTCGACCATACGACAATCACTGAGAACCCACCTTCCGAAAATTGATGCACATCCAACAAAGCCAAATTCTGAGCACAAAGACTGTAAATCCACCCACACTGCTTATAATCACCTCATCTCAGGCAAAGGAAAGCCTTCTTGTGAACCCCACACATATAGATACCGCAGGAAACACTCTCATAAACAAAAGAGAATAATCCTTAACCCCTAATCTGCGAAAGGAATTTTGGGTTTTTGAAAAGTTAGGTTTATCTACGATAACTTTTGCATAACATTCCTAACTCAACTTTTGAAAATAGTGTCGGAAAGGTCTTCGCAAGGCGAATCGCATACGCAGGTTTGAAATGCACGGCAATTGATACCGGCGACGTGATTATCAACCGAAAAATGTTGATGTATGTGCACATTGCTAACAACCTAAGCCCTAATATTGACCCTAGATTTCCGGATGTAATTTTACCAAGTATTCATCATGTGGTTAGGGCTATTTAGAGTATTAGGGGGGTTGTAACACTACTGCACATGTGCCCTAAATGTAACCCAGTATGTCCAAGTTAAAATGGAGCGCGTCTCGAAGAATATCAAGAGCATCAAGACAGCTTGGTTGCTCATAAGTGCACGATTGCATGCGGCTTGCTTAGAGCTTTTCAGAACTGTCTTCAAAAGTGAATTTGAGTTACATGTCGCAGAGAAACTCAGATTTAAGTGTTTGATGAGATAGCTCATCACGTCGCAGATTAGGGGTTAAAACCAAATGCACAAACAAAATCTTTGATATTGAGAACATTTATGACGCAGATGGCAGATGCATACTACAAAAAGCAAAACACAAAAACGCCATGAGACAGTCAGAAGAAATAGACCGACTCACAAAACTACAAATAGCACAACACTCTAACAATTTGATTATAATGGGTATGAATATGAGAGGCCTCCGACACCACAAAGAAGATAAAGACAGTTTAATCAAATTAGAAACAATCTGCAATCTTTTAATTGACGGACGGGCTGATATAATATGTATATCAGAAACCAAGGTAAATACTGAAAACCTTGCATTAATCAAAACCCTAATGACACAAAAAGGAATCCAATTTCGCACGTCTCATGTAAATGAAAGAGCTTCCATTGGTTCCATGATCCTATGGAATCCGAAAAGTTTGCCACTATCCACCTCGGTCACCACAATCGATGGAGATGCAAAGAGAGCAGTAATGACCAAATTTTCAGGAAATAACGGTTTTGAGCTCCACATAGCCAGCGGTTATATGAATGATGCTACACTAGTAGAGGAACAAGTGGAATTATATAACACACTTACTGACTGGGCAGGGAAGGCAGAAAATAATCCAAAAAAGGCCTACGTAGAGATAGGTGACAAAAACTGCACCATTACCCCAAACCAGCGGGTGTCAGGTGGAAATTACATGTCATATCAAGAGCATGTCGAAAAGAATAAGCATCTTTTAACCTATTTCAACAATGACAGATGCTCCCTTAATGAACTGATAATGGACCGTAATCCAAACACGGAAATTTTCACACATGTCATATCCAAAAACTCAAAAGCAAAACTCACCCATATCATGGCCAACACAACTATGGCAGAAATGACAGTTAAAACAGGATGGACGGAGGAAAACCCTTATATCATCTCCGACCACGGGATAGTATGGGCCGAATTTAAGCTCCCTCAAAACGACACCAAACCGGAGATTTCCACCGATACAACTTTGCCAACACCTAGATTTAATGGTGCCAAGGAAACCACACATGATGAGTACCCAGGGTACCCAATTAGAATGACAAACAAAAATAAGGATACAAAAAGGAAAATAAACAGGAAAGATATTGTAGGACTTCTCGAAGCAAACGGATACAGCACAAACGAACTCGTGCACGCGTGCATCAATAAAAACAAAGCTAGAACCGCTATCAGCACCATTAAGGGTGACACCACTGATCTCGATCTTAAACGGGATAATACTGACGGTAGCCCCATAACAGTGAGCAAGCTCATAGCTAAAAATAAAGAGGCAGACAACATAGAACAATGTCTAAAATGGCACAACAAACCCAAGGAATGGTGGATTCACCTTAATAGCCCATGGCATGCAGCTCACTTACTCTCTAGAGGAAAGGGGATGCCGGAAGGTGGTCTCAACCTAGGCCATAACGACAAAGATAACATCTGGCATATAGGTTCGCCCCACCTTTTAAATAAGAAAGATGTAAATGCCTATCTCAAACGACACTTGTCATTCAGCTCATTGGAAGTTAAGAAAATCACGAAATCCAACACAGATGAGCACATGACCAGCTGGAATATTCTTCTACAACCCCATATGCCTGCTAAATTCTGGAACCTGTACGGATCTGATATGCATTCGGAAAAAATAGATTGCACCGCCCATTTATTCCAATACGCTACAGGCTGGGTGTCTTACACTGAAAGACTACATAGCACACTCGAAATGGAAAATGGATCGGAAGCAACTAGAAACGGCAGCACTGGCCTCAAGGAAATGCACCCTGACGCGACATGGGATAACCTGCACAAATTGGCACATCAGGCGGCAAGTGACGCCTTTGGCACCAAGAATCTGAACATAGCTGGGAGGTCCGAAAAACCATCAGCAGTATCTAACTATATATACAAATGGCTAAACACAGTACGCCGCATCATCAAATATTTGGATACAAGAATTCATGCAAGCAACATTCCTAAGCAAGCCAAAAAGGCTGCCCGCACGCTACCGTTTGCCTCGCTCAAACCCAAACACGATGAAACGGCAGCCACATGGGGATCACGTTTGCATGAAAATTATGTAATAATCAGAAATGCTTTTCAGAAAAGCAGAGACACAGACATTGAACGACGCAATCTTCGAGAAAAGGAAGCCCTGCAGCATCTTTTCTCAACTAACGAACCTTTCGAGGTTTCTAGACACAGTCATGGGAAAGATGAAACCTACTGAAAAAGGTGCAGCCGCTACCCCAGGTAGTGATGGAAAGATACCTGAGACAAAGACAGAGAGACTAAACACAACACTAGATGAATACAAAAATAGAAAACTATTTTCTACTAACCCGAATGAGCCAGATGAACTCCCACAGTGGCTCACTGACATTCTAAAGGATAGCCCCAAAATCCCCGATACGGCCGCTGCTAGACTACTGACAGAAATCACGCACAAAGAACTCCAACAAGCATACTCGGACTGCGGTATCTCCACAGCACCAGGACCCTCAGGAATGAGATACTCGCAGTGGATCAAGGGCCCAGAGAATTTTCAAGAGGTTACTGTCTCACTTTTTAACCACATTCTTATAACTGGGAAATTTCCAAAGAGTGCAAAATCTGGAGTCATCCTTCCAATCCCTAAAAATCCCTCTGCACCATGTACAATAGATAACTATAGACCCCTCACAATGTTGGAAACGGGTCTTAAACTATTTAACACAATAATTGCTAACCGTCTCAAAACAATACTTAACACTCACCCCAATCTCTTTCCCATTCAAGATGCCTTTCTTCCGAATAAAAACATAGATGACTCACTCCAAATTCTGAATGAAGTAATTTCGGATGCCAATAGATACGACAAAGACCTCCACGTAGTTTACCTGGACCTCAAACAAGCATTTGACAGAGCTGAGTTCTGGATGAGCAATTTAGCGCTGAGAAAGTTGGGACTCCCATCACAAATAATCAACATCATCTCAGACATTACCAATTATGCTTCTAGAATGGTACTCACTGAAGAAGGCCTCACGGATGAATGGTCCCTAGAATGTGGAGTCCCTCAGGGAGAAGTTTTGAGCCCACTAAGGTTTGTAGCCATTATGGACATTCTGGCAATTTGGTTAGCAAAAAGAGCTAACGGTGTAAACCCGACAGGATCCACATATGGATATGAACTGAACTCGGAACGCCATAGACCAGACAAACCAGGAAATAATGTTAATATTCCTCCCTCCCAAAACCTATTAGAAAAGGACACCACTTTAAATATCTTTGCACGGTTCTTTTGTGATGACATCATTCTCGTGGGGAAAACTAAAGACGAAGTTCAAGATATGCTAGGTATAGTTAATGAATTTATGAGCTTCATTGGTATTCCCATCAATGTTAAGAAATCCAAATACTCTTACAGAAAGCGCATTAAACCTCAGGGCAAAACAGTAACGCGATATGACCCGTCCGATGATTTACTCATCTCAGGGGGTCACCTGGAGCCCAATACAAATGACTCAAGTCCTTCCATTGATTCGAAATGGATACCCCCTGAGTCACCAGAATTCCTCGATTTCTCCAACAGCAAAGAGGTAAACAGATATCTCGGAGTATGGTTTGCACTAAATGGGGAATGGGACAAACAGGCGGAAATCCTTATCGACAGACTTAAATCTACTCTCACATCCATCCAACTGCAACACATGACTCTACACCAGCTAAGATATGTTATAAATGCGGTTGTAGTTCCGAGGATGGCATACCCCCTTAAAGTTACCTCAGCAATTGCCAACTCCTCAAAGAATGTCGCAATTGAATTAGACAAAATGATAGCTTCGTTTATAATTAAATATTTGGGCTGCCCAGTTGACACCAATCACCAAATAATCTGGACAGCAGTCTGCCAAGGCGGGTACGGTATTGATAGTGTCTTTGATGTTGTAACCGCGTCGTGTATCACCGAAACTATGAACACCCTGTGTTCTGCGGATGAACACGAATATTGGCAACACAACCACACGGACCGTATCACTGATCCCCACCTCATCTCACTATACCGTAGAAATAGCAATCTATGGCTTAAAATAATAATTCAAAACATGAACAACGAAATGGGTAAAAATGTTATCTCGGGTTTTCCCCTATCACACTATGCAACCTACAGTCATACTAAAGACAAACGCTTTAACTGGTTTAGGCGTACAGGTCACATTATGGCAAAACTTGGATACGCTATTGACTCTAAAAATTACCCTGAAAATGAAGCGGGTGAAACCACATTAATCACCACCCTTCCCAGACAACTCTACATGTCGAGGAATGTTACCTCCGCAATACAAAAATACAACCTCAAGCACACAGGTTCCTTTCTAACTCCCTGCGGTGGAATGTTAAAAAACTGGCAAGAAAGTAAATGTTTTTTCAGGCTGAATGGCAGTAGACCCCCTGGATGGCTAACCGAAATCGAAAAGGAAATGCTTCAAAACCCTGTAGATTTGGACCCACAGGCTAGATATGTCAAGAAACAATATAGAGACAACATAGTACCCCCCGACACGGGTGAATTTCATTGGAAAGGAAATGGTGACCGAAATTCCATCTCTCTTATTCACATTACCAATATTGACTTAGAGGCCATGTCAATACAATATGCAGAATACAGTAACAATGCCATAAACCCTAATGTCTTTGTCAGAATCAAAGGTACCAACAGTCTTCAATACGACTTTGAATATAGCATCACCAATGACGGTTGCATCCTAATTCCAGCAGGTTCTATTTTCGAATATAATGACCATATGGACCCGCCCTCTTCTGTCCTTGCTACAGTCAGTGATATTAACTCACACTATGATTACATCTCAGACAGACAGTATGAAACCATTATTGCCAGAATGAAAAACAAAACTGCGGAGGAAGAAAGTGAATACAGCTGCCCTAGCGACTCGGAAGAAGAATCCACCTCCAACGCCGAAAAAAGCAAACAAATGGAAGATTATGATATGGCAAGCGATGGTTCCCTATTTGCTGGAAAGAAAACAGCATGCAGTGGGGCAGCATATGCCATAAAAAACTTTGACAACGGGATGCCACTTGTACGGAAGATGAATATCCCCCCCTCAAGAACTTTCTCCGCACCAGGGCTCCTCATCAAGGAAGATATCCAAAACCCGAGTAGCACATCTGCTGAAATTGCGGGACTGCGATTTCTACTCACAGAACAAAAAGAGAAACTCCTCAAATCCATTACTCCAATGGTACATGCCATTGACTCCATGGCAGCAATATCTGCGGTAACAAAGGATGGCAGGTCCATGAGTGCTCGGGACAAACTACGTGAAGCTAATCGCAGAGATGTGCAGGCTGTTCGCCTACTGCTAGAAGAACTTGGCTTCTACAGTGAAGGAGACCACAGTAAAATCATCCTTAAATGGATTAGGGGTCACAATAATGACAAAGTCCATGACAGAGTGGACCGTACTGCTAAAAGAGCCTCATTCAGAGGGGGCTGTTTAGACATCTCCCGCTACGACCCTGCCGAGGAACTACCCTTCTCATTATTCTTTTTTTAGGTCCCTATTTTAGGCGATATTCGTAGTCACATCAGAAGAATTCAACGACTCTCACACTATCATAATTGGAGAACCCTACAGTCCCAAGGGAAGCACCTGAGAATGCTCAACGAGAATAACACCGCCCCTACCAAAGATATTTCCAAAATGACACCTAAAGCTTTCACCGCTTCTAGGAGCAGAGAGCTCCTGGGTCTTCAAGCCTCTCCAGCACGCTTATTTAAACTGGGGAAAATCGGGTCTGAAAACTGCCCCTACTGCCAACAGAATACAAAATGCACCTTCGAACACATCCAACTTGAATGCCCAGGACATAATAATAGTTTGTATAGTCTTAGAACAACCCAAGATATCGAACTAAGGAAAATCATCGCTGAAGAAATCTCAGAAAAGCCTAAACTACTAAACCCTGGAAAGGGTACCACATACATCAAAACACAGCCATCGAAACTTTTTCCACTTGCAGACCTAAGACAGGAAATGAATGAGGAATTATACTTACACGCTCTCCCGGAAGCTAGCATGTACCGTCCATCAAATTCAAAAAAGAATACCATTGCTGTGACCGCAAAGCCCGAAGTGGACCATGTTACGGGAACAATTAAATATCCCGAACTCCAATATGTCCAAAAGAAAGAGTTTTGGAAACTTTTGGCTTGGCACCGTTTTTCCAACAAAGTTGTCCCATGCTCACTTGCGGAGTACTCGAATAGGGCACACGATATCCATGAAGCCCTCAATGCATGTAAGCTTGAATCGGGAGACCCTAAAAACTGCTATGCAATAAGAAGAAGCCTCTTAGATATTTTGGTGGATGACAGAAATCTTGACAAAAACGGCTGTGAACTTTTCTCCAACCCACTAAATGCCCACCCTAGAATTTACTCGAGAAGATGCATACCCACCACTAGAATGAAAAAAGCCCTCAGGCCCTTCTGTTATCATGGGAACATCGGCTTTGATGGTCTCGCTTGGGATGCCTACGTGGACCCGTTAACAGGCATTGGCAGAATCGTTTACGGAAATCCCCCCTTCGATGGAAAGGATAAGGGCAAATCTTCGGCGGTTATGACTACCTTGGAAATGGGACATAAAGCGGCCAACACTGTCCCCGGATTTTCAGGAACATGGATTCTTCCGCTGTCTCCCAAAAACCAAAAAAGATGGTTTGATAAAGGTTTTAAACTTGTTTTCAGATTCCCGCATAACACTATTCCATTTATCCCACATGGTTATTGGACGGGTGATGACCCCTACGTTCTCCCAGGTGGCGGATGCTATAAGGATGATTTTTCGGATGTCGTTATCATAGCTATAGACAGTGCACCCAGTGATACTCAACCAGCCTTTGACTGGAGGCCTACACAGAAAAAGATTGCTAGATGGTTCCTCAATGTCCTTCCTAAGTCCAGAGTCACGGAGAAGAGGCTAGAATACACCGGAGTCAGCCCTGATATTTGGAATGAAGTTCTGAACGAAAGGGACAACGTACTTCCTTCTTCGCTGTGCCCATGGCCCACTCAAGACCCCCCCTATCATCAGAATGGTGCTGAGCATTATTATGGCGGTCACCATGATACGACAATCACCAATGCAACTTCTAAGCCCTTCATTAGCACCGTGAAATGGCCCAAAGCACTTACACTCATGGGGTACCTCCCTCCTCTTTTTGGTACTGTCCTCAACACGATAGGTGTTCCCCGTGGCAAGATTAAACCTCTCCTTAAAAAACTTTCAAGAATCTGTAGGCAACACACCAGAAATAGGCGAGACGTGTTTCTGTTAAACACCTCCACCACCTTGAACACTGACCCGCATACAGTTGACATCCTGGGCAATGAGACCATGACAGAAACAGAAGCTGTGCAAAAAACAAACGACTTTCTTCAAACCCTCCTGCAATAATTTTCAAAAGTCTTGCAATAAAAGATGGCTCTCTGTCCTTTAGGGGAGGGGCCCTCCCCCCCCCTCCCCTCCCCCACCCCCTCTCCGCCACCCTGACCCCCTTCCTCATCGTCTCCAAATACCCCCTTAATTCTTCGACTTCCCTCCCCACCACTCAGATTCAGCCACCCCTCCACTCACCCGGCCATGGCTGCTTCTCCATCTTCTAGAGTTTTTTGCTTAGCACCTAGCTTTTCTCTAGATGTCACCCTGCTGAAAAGTGGGTTGAGCCCCCTTTGTGGGCGCGCTATAGTAGAGGGAGTAGCCCCTAGTGTTTTCACTAGCCTGCTTTGCAGGGTTACCGCACTCTCAGGACTTTGTCCTCTTTACTAGCGTAAATGTTTTATTATTATTATTGCACCCCGCTACTACCTGTCGTCCCACCAATTCTGGGGGGTGGACCGTCATAGAGATAATAAAACATTTACGCTAGCAAAGGGGACAAAGTCCTGAGCGTGCGGTGACCCTGCTGTGTAAGCTAGTGAAAATACAAGGGGCTACTACACTTGTCTAAAAAAAGTGCGAGGAAGACAGATCCGCTGTCCGGCTAAGCTCGCAAGGAAACAAACTGATAATCACATAAACAGTGTCTGGCCGAGGCTTTATGCTCTCGGAAACCCAGACAGTAAACGATGACTGTACTACTGTACTGTACTACTGTACAGTACAGTGCTAGGATATCACGGACACGAGACGGAAGCAGGGTCAGGCTAGGGGCTAGTCAGAGCCCATAATAACTAAGCCTAAACCCGAAGTCCAGCACACCACCCGTGGGTGTGACTACCTAGCAAGGCAGGTACAGGATATACAGCCACGAGATGATAAACAAACACCTACGTGCAACTCGGTGGAAACCGATCACTTCTAGCTGGGTGCCGGGGTCTTGACCCGGCCATCCCACCACTGGGCTAAAGCTAATCAAGCTGCCAGGACAATTGAAAAGAAACTCAGCCACTTTGAAGCTGGTCAGCAGAGCTGAGTTCAGCGGTCGGGATGTGAACACAGAAGATCCCCGAAGTGAATTGTAAGCTGTCCTTTTGAAATCGAGCACCACCAGGCCCAAGTGGGCAAGGTGGTTCCACAGCAGAAAGTAAATCAACCGAAGACTGCAAAGATTCCGAAAACACCGAAGAACTGAAACAAGCGGATCTCCACGGCGGTTTGAGCATTGAAGAAAGAGACAATAGAACTCGATCATCTGGCGGCCAACCACGGATGTCCAGAGAGCCAAGCGGCGGATCCGAAGCAAAGAGATCTCCGGTAAGCCGACGGACGGTGGCTCCGGGCTCAACCAGGCCCCTGTCACCACCGCCCACGGCAACCAGAGACGCCGTAGCACTGGCCAGCAGAGAACAACAAAGCATGGAAGACATTAATGCACACCGGAGAAAACTCGGCGGAGCCCGCGGACGGCACACCGGAGTCAGACTGTCCGGCGATGCTCCCCCGTCATCAAGGTCAGAGTCAGAGCCATGCCCAAGAGTGCCGAAGGAGCCAAAAGCCACCCGCTGCCCGCCGTGAGAGTCATTGTCAGAGCCGTGGTCACTGTCAGAGCCTTCAGAGTCAACGTCAGAAGTCTCGATCCTCATGCCAGCAAACAGCGGAGCCGGTGCAGAGTCGCCAAGCTGGAGTGATGGGACTGAGCCAGGCAAGCCGAGAGAGCCAGGAACAGCCACTGGCGGGTCACGAGCCGCAGACACACCACCAGCCACGAGTGCAGAGGGATCCCGAACCGCAGGCGGTGGCGGAATCGAGTCCCGTGTACCCGAGTGGAATGTGGCCAGACCAAACTGAGCCATGTCGCCCTCGTCAGCTGCCGCATCCTGAGCGGAAGCCGCCGCATCCTGAAAGTGCCGCAGAGATGTGGGCTCAGCCGTCACAAAAGAATGTGCCGACAGCTCGCACACCTCCGGGCGACCCTCCATCGTGCAGAGTGACTCGAAGGCATGCTCATCCCCAGCGTCATAGAACCGCTGGAAGCGAACAGCCAAACAGTCAGTCTCATAGTCCTCAACTGCACCACAATAGTGGGCAGAGTGAGGACCGCCGTTGGGGCATTCAGCATGCCAGTGCTTCAAACCACTTTGCGCACACACCGCATTCCTGCAGTGGGGCACGAAGGCACCACTCTTCTTGTCAAAAGAGACAGGAGGAGCGGTGCCAAGTGGCTGAACACCAGCACGATGATGCTTAGCAGCAGAGCGGGTAAGGTGCCTGCCCGCAGGCGGTGGCCCTTCCCGCTTCTGCCGCTTCAGGTCACGAATGTCCTGTTGCATGCGCTCCAGCTGCTTCTGCAGACTGGACAACGCCGCAGCCAGGTCAGACGCGCCATCGCCGAACGACAGAGCAGAGACAGGGGCGTCAGAGACTTTCAGGCCGTGGCGGAACTGCTCCCGCACACGAGCCTGAATAGTTAGAAGAGACACGCCCTGCCGCTGGTCAGCTCGAGCCAGAGAGTTAGCCAAATCACGGTACAGCCACGAATCGCCGAGAGCCTTTAGAAACTGCCGCTTCACCGCGTCCTCTGGCAAGTTGTGGGAACGCTGAACGTCCCTCAACAGGCCATTGAACTCGCGGATGCCACGGTCAGGATCTTTGCTGCTGGGTATGCGGACCGCCAGCAGCAACTCAAAAGAGTCAAAGGGTTCCGAACGTTCCTGGAGCATGCGCACCACCTCAAGGGCAGCGCGCTTGCCATCTCCAGGAACGTCGGACCCAGAGGCCTCAAGCCAGTCACGAGCAGGCGAGCCAGGTCGAGCCAGAAAGGTCAGAGCCGAGAGCAGCAATTCATTGGCCTCATGCCTAGCCTCAACTGCCATGTCGGTCAAGTCAAACAGGGGATCGGAGCAAACGCCGATGATTGAAGCACGAACTGCGTGCGTAACTCATGCATCAATTGTGAAAAAATGTCCACCGCGTCTGTCTCTGTCCCTGCAAAGCGCTCCGATTTGTCTCCTAGAATTTTAGTGGCAACGGTCTTGGCAACTTTTCTGTCGAAATTCTCCCGAGCCAACTGCTTGCATTTGTCCAGAACTTCCCTCGCAGCTGCGGTGGTCGGAGCTGGCAGCTGCGGGGTGTGTGGTGTCGCAGAATGCTGCGCACCCACATCATCGAAAATGGTTTCTAATCTACGGACGCGAGACCGCGTCATGTTGTTCGCTGCGGTAACCATGATAGAGAGACAGGGGAGAAGGTTGAGCTAAACAGGGAGATGGTGTAAGAACCCTTACAGCGGCCAGATGTTTTGTAGAAGTCTCAGCTGAACGGATCGGAATCTACAGGTCGTAAGCGGAAGATAAGAGCGGCCAAAATGCACAACGTGTGGAGCGTCCTCGCCAGGGCCAGTGGCGCACGATGCGGATCAACTCTCGCTGCGACGATACTGCTGTAAAATAAAAACAATCTGTCACAAACTGATCTCCTGCGCAGCGAAGGCGAGCACAATGCGTGCCGCCATCACTGCCAAGCTAAAAGGCCATACCGCAAGAGTAATACACCACCGCCCAAGTGGGCGCTCAACCCCTCCTACGTCCTACTTAGCCGAACATGGCAACAGCAAGGCGCTGTGCCATCATCAGAATCACCGGAAAGCCGGTGCGGGCCATAACCTGCGAGGAAGACAGATCCGCTGTCCGGCTAAGCTCGCAAGGAAACAAACTGATAATCACATAAACAGTGTCTGGCCGAGGCTTTATGCTCTCGGAAACCCAGACAGTAAACAATGACTGTACTACTGTACTGTACTACTGTACAGTACAGTGCTAGGATGTCACGGACACGAGACGGAAGCAGGGTCAGGCTAGGGGCTAGTCAGAGCCCATAATAACTAAGCCTAAACCCGAAGTCCAGCAAAAAGTCCATCTTCCGCGTTAAGAAGAAAATAAGAAAATTGAATTATTTTAACTCTTAGATGTCCCCCTCCAAACAAAAGACGGAATGTCCAAAAAGAATTCGCTCGGATAAAACTTTCTGCTGAATATACCAACTGGACTGTATATTCGGTGAGTTAGATAATCAGAAATAGATAACAGGTGAGAATAATCAGTCTTCCCGTTATATGTTCGGGGTCTAGGGTTCCGGGACCGGTGACAGTCACATACACCCTAACTATAGGAATGACAGTCGGGGCGTCACTTCCAGCACACCACCTAGGGTGGTGATTGGCAAACTAGGTGGTCACGGAACTGAAACAAACACCTACTCAGCTTCGGTGGAAATAGGCATCCTACAGGAAGACCTGTCCTTTCTGGCAGGGTAACTCCTGGTACTAGCAGTCAGTGAGGCATACTGCAGAATACATATACAGTTAAAACCCTAAATTAAGCTCATCTTGGGGCAACCTGAACCAACAGCATCTCGATATGGAGGCAGGCTAATCCAATCCCGTCAGCTCTAGCCACGTCGATAGCGCCCGGGAGATCCGGTGCCACTGTTACAACGCCCAGGAGAGCTGGTACCACTGTCTGACAAATCATGCGTAGAGCAAATCGAGAAAGTTCCTATGTTGCCATAGCCAGTTGCACCGTGTGCAACCAGTCGAGTCTTGCGCTCGATTGAAGAAGAAGGCGCATCCTCGTCCTCCCCGTCTGAGGTGGGTGGTGCATACTGCATAGTCCGGTGACGGTGGAGCCCCACCCGGTGAGGGCGGCACGGGAAGAGTCGGAGCCGCCACGGGCGGTTGCGAGGGACCCGGGTACCATGTCCAAAGGGAGCCGAGGTAATCCCCATGGTCGTTGGGGTACCACCCCTCCGGCCGCCAATAGAGCGCCGGCGGGACGGCCGTGGGTACTGTAATAGCACACCAGCACCACCTACCTCGTCGTCGATGTGCTCCGGTGTTGCTGATGATTCATGCGTGGAGTGATTTTGGGTAGGCACAGCAGTTGCACAAACAAGGAAGAGCATGCATGCAGACTGCGAGTGTACCGGGAGGCACGGACAGCAAGGTGTATGCCCCATGGGTATGCCCCGAGGCGTATGCCCCGGGGGTATGCCCAAAGGCGTATGCCCCAGGGCTATGCCCAAGGCGTATGCCCCAGGGCTATGCCCCAAGGCGTATGCCCCAGGGCTATGCCCCAAGGCGTACGCCCCAGAGCGATGCCCCAAGGCGTACGCCCCATGGGTATGCCCCGAGGCGTATGCCCCGGGGGTATGCCCCAAGGCGTATGCCCCGGGGGTATGCCCCAAG